>QANW01010875.1:933228-1041548 GCA_003254865.1 Dryas drummondii | reverse complement strand
CACAAAACGCAGAACACAGAACTCAAACATTTTTGGAGCAACACACATTTACAACAATACACAGTTACAACAACACACAATGAGGTTCGATTTGGGGTTTTTTGATTCATTAGCAATTGGTCCAATCCAAACACATAGCATTGAAGAGTACAATGAGGAGAAGATTATTAGTACCTGACTCGACGGAAATGGCTGCCGGAAAAGCCAGATCGCCGGCGGAGAAACCGCGGCCGTTGTGGCTTCGATCTGCCGCCGTGGCTGATCAGATGGAAAATCCGAGCACACCATCGTGCTCAGGACGTCGAGAGGAAGAAGGCTTGGGTGGTTTGGCATTCCAACTCCGCCGAAAAAGGCAGTTTGCCGGCGGAGAAGCCGCGGCCTTTGTGGCATCGATCTGCCGCCGTGGCTGATCGGATGGAGAATCCGAGCATACCATCGTGCTCAGGACGTCGAGAGAAAGAAGACTTGGGTGGTCCGGCATTCCAACTCCGTCGAAAAAGGCAGATCGCCGGCGAGCACCACTGATCGTAGTCGCGGCGATCTGGGCTGTTTGGGATTAATTCGGGGCGAGTGATGACAGAGGGAGAAAGAGGAGAGAAAGACGAAGCTGATGGTGGTGGTCTTGCTGGCAACCGTTGCCGGACGACACCACACGCGCCGACGACAGCCGCGCGCGGAGGAGAGAGAACACAGAGAGAGAGAGAGAGAGAGAGAGAGAGAGAGAGGATGAGAGAAATAAAAAAAAACTGATTTGAATAACAGGGTTATAATAGAAATATTTAAAAAAATATGGGTCAAACATANGCGTGAGGATGAGGATGAGGATGAGAGAAATAAAAAAAAAAACTGATTTGAATAACAGGGTTATAATATGAATATTTAAAAAAATGGGGGTCAAAAATAAGTGGATGTTAGTTGACCAGGGGGTTTTGGGAGAGTTTAAATGACTAATAGGGGGTTTTGAATTATTTTTAATAAGGGTGGAGGTTTTGAAATAACTAAACTCTAATTAGAGGGTTTTGAATAGTTTACATATACATATATATATATATATATACTCTTACGAAATATTGTAGTCTAAGGAAAAAAGGTTTATTGATTTTAACTTCTAAATTTTAATAACTTTTTAGTTTATGTACCAAAATTAAATAGCATTTTAGATTAGTTACTAGTGGAAAAGTCAAGCAAATTAATTAAGTAAAAAGTATTAAAATTTACAAATATTACATCACATGCTAGTATAATAAAAAAATAAAAATAATATTACATCACAAATATTATATTAATTTATACTATATTGTATTAAAAAAATAAAAAATCAATCCAGTCACAACTTAACTGTGACTGTTTTGGTAAATTGAAAAAAATAACTCACACCACTATACTATATATTATTTTGAGTAAAAGTATTGTTTTGATTTCTATTTATACTATATTGTAATATAATTTCTCTAAAAAAAATTTATTGAAGTCACAACTTAACTGTAACTGTCTCACAACTTAGATGTGATTGTCGTTCAATCACAACTAAATTTGAAGTTGTGAGTGTCGTACAATCACAACTAAATATGAAGTTGAGACTACATTAATTAGCAAATTTTCAAGATAATATTAAAATTTCAAGGGCAATTTTGTCAAAACTTTATAAATTTTAACTAATACTCATCATATGTGGGCTAAAGGATAAAAAATGTCAAATGGAAAAGATTCAAATCAAAGAGGCCAATATATTTGTGACATAATCTAAAAAACTATATTTAAATTTGGTAGTTCAATTGAAATATTATAGGGTCTTCATGCTATATCAAAAATTTATTGAGATTTGGTATTTAATCCTAATTTTCTAAAGGAAAAAATTAGTTACCATAATACAATTTTTATATGCAAGTACAAAAAACTTTTCAAGAAACAAACCTACAAATTACAATAATAAATAAACTATCACCAAATTTTCCTATTCTAGGTAATCTTGGATGACTGTATCAACAAGTTCAACTTCAGTCCAAGTCCGCATCAACTTTATTCCATGTGGATGTGATCATATATACTTTTGATTAGTAATTACAGTTTTTTTTTTTTTTTTTGGTTGCGTACATAAGGTTTAATAATATATATATATTGAGGTATACCTGTTTCGTTCATTTGTTTGATCAAAGTTAGATAGGCAAATGATTTCTGATTTGGCTAATTTTTTGCAAGGATGATCTATCAATGAAGATGTAAAAATTGAACGGTTCAGATCGACACAAAACGACTCGTGTGGGCTGTAACAAGGTCATATCTCAACATAAATAAGTTGATATATAACTCAATAGAAGAAGCCTTTATATATATATAAATATAAAAGTGTATATGTTTTAGGTTTAGGTTATAAGTTTAGTAGGGTATATGTATATTTGAAATGTACCAACCTACTCATATAATTGAAATGTATTAGTCCATATGATTTTTTTCCTAGTTTTTTCATTTTGTAGACTAATGTATTTTTATTTGAATTTTTTTTTTTTTATTGAAAGAGATCATTTTGTTGAAGCATTAAGAGGGGATAACAATGTCATTAGCTAATTGAGAGAGAAGCCAATCAGGTGCTTCATTCTCCCAAGAAGCCATAGTACCACAATTTAAAGCATAATGAGCAAGCAAATAAGCTGCTCGATTACAAGATCTAAGTATATACTGACATGAAGAATTAGAGAACAAACGCCACACTCTCTTCGCTTCATCCAAAAGATGATCAGGAGCTAAGTCAACATCAATCAGCAAAATGCGATAAATAACACCGCTAGCATCTGACTTAAGAAAAATATAACCAAAACCAGCCCCCAAAACAAGCTCTAATCCATGATGAATCGCCAAAATTTGTAACCTCCCCTTTCTGATTAGGAACAATAGCACCTGCACCACCCACTCCCTTCATCGAATTATAAGCACCATCAACATTAAGTTTCAATTTCCCCTCAGGAGGAGGGACCCAAGATACATTAGAAGGCTTCGTTGCAACCTTTTGCAGGTGAACATTGTGTGAGATTTTTACAATTTAAATCCCATAAAATCTAGGATTTAACTAAATCTCTTATACAAAGGGATTTAAATCTCATAATTTGTGAGATTTAAATCTCATTAATTTTAGGATAATGTTAGGGAAAATTTTGGAATACAAAATGCTAACATGGAAGCTGACTATATTTTTGAACCTCAATCAATTCTTATAGACTAATTTCTTTTTTTTTTTTTGAGATAAAGGTGGCTGGACATTTATTCATGAAATAAGTCTTCATACAAAAGGTCTGAAAGCCAAGAAGGCCCAGATGTAGAGTCAAGCCAAACATTGAGGTTTAAAGAAGAGAAAGCATGATTTGCTAGCGCATGCGCCACTTTATTACTAGTCCATCGCCGGAATTGGCAGCGAGCACCAGGGAAGCGTTTCATCAGCACCTTAATATCTTCTACAAGCACTCCATCTGCAGCCATACATAAGCTCGGATTGTTCACATCTTGCACCACCCCTTCGGCATCAAGTTCCAGGATGACGTTTTGAAGGCCCACATCGGCAGCCAGCTGTAGCCCAACCAGAGCAGCCATGAGTTCCGTTGTGCGAGCGGCGAGTGGAGTGAAAATTAGTTTGGTGGCCGCAAGGAGCATAGCACCTTCACTGTCACGGATGACCACCCCCAACCCCCTGCGATCCGCCCCCTTCCCAGTTGCACCATCAGTGTTGATTTTGGCCCACTCCAAAGGCGGCGGCTCCCAGTGGCCCCTAGGTGGAGTCGACACAGCTGGGAGGTTTTGGGGCATGTTCGCAGAGTCATATTCAATAGCATAAGAAGCTAGTCGATCAAAGATAATCTCAACCCGTTCTTCAGTCTGATTGAACACCCACTTATTCCTAGAATTCCATATTCCCCAACAGAGATAGGGAATATAAAATGATATTAGTGGAAGAGTGGTCTATAAAATGAACCGGCCTCTAGACTTAGGATTAAAATTACAAAAGAAATATAGTTACATTAACAAATTTATCATATACAAGTCCCTAAATCCATAAACTCTTTTTCAATTTATCCTTAAATATAAATAAAAAAAAAATTTAAGAAGTTCGGAAAACTTGAAATTATAAATATCTAATTAAAAATACGTACAAACTACAAAGACTTAATGATCATTTTTCTTAAAAAGATATTTCATGCATGTTATGTGTTACTTCTCTTAAATTGTTTTTTTTTTTTTTTATTGGATGAAAGCTGGCCTCAAGCCAAATTATGGAAATTTTTACTTACAAATAGTAAAATATTAAGCTGAGTGAAAGAAACATTAATTTCCAATGCTTTATATGTAGGTCCTTAAATTATTAGCTTCAACTTGTACCAAAACCCAAGTCCAATCAAGAAACTTTTAAAAATTTCCTAAGATTTGAATATATTCGTTCACCTTAAGAAAAGAAAGCTCATGCATTCGAAAAAAGAGAAGAAAAAAAGAACTCATTGTTTTTGTGTGAGATAATGCCAAAGTCCTCAACATTCTTTAGTTACTCCAGACGGGTTATTTTCGCATGATGATTACCTTTGTCGTTGAACTTTAAATTTTATAATGAATAAAGTTTAGACCGTCATAGTTAACTTTCAAAAAGAATGGTTGCAATTTGTGATTTCACTGGCATTTTTTATCTCCTAGATATTACACATTTCTTTGCAGTATGTCGGTTCTTTAATAAAATAACGAATGCATACATTTTGTGACTTTTTTTCTTCACTCTATGATCTTGTTTTTTGTGAAGTTAAATACTTTGGGGTATAATTGTCAATTAAGACTCGTTTCTATGTTTTAACTTTTATAGTTTTGGCCGGGCTCCCATTTTTTGGTTAGATTTTATGTTTTAACTTTGGGTTTTTTGCTATTGCACAAAACTCGAGAGCTAAAACCTTAAACATAATATTAAACGATAATTCTACACCCTAAAATATAGAATACGATCTATATCCTAAAATCTTGAACCTTGTCAAAAATGAAATAATATATATATATATATTGTTCATGCTATCTCACATTGTCACATTGTAAACCAAAAATCTAAATCTTCAAATTATTAGATGTACATTTAAAAATCATCTTTGCAAAAAAAAATGGAACTCATTTAACCATTTGATTATCATTTATTATCATGATTATTTCAGCATTTATCGAATACATTATGTTCGTCTATTTATTCGATCATAATTATTTGACAAAATAAGTTTCGATTTAGTTTATTTTTTGTAAAGATTATTATTTTTAAGGCCTTGCACTATGGTTCCATAATGGGACCCAAAACTCAAAATAGGTACCAAATGGGTCTCAACTGTTGAGAGAAATCTCAAATTGAAAATGCGAAGGCCTTGCTAGTGACTTATAAGGGTTTGAGCTACTTCTTCCATAGCCAATTGGTTTTGGGATTGATGTCTAGATATTTTCATAATATCATAGCAGGTTATCCACGTGATGTGCCTAACGGTTACACGTGCTACCACGTCACCCAATTAAATTGTTAACGTGTTAGGTTTAAAATGACGCCACACATGCGGGGGCGTGTTAAGAGAAATCTCACGTTGAAAATGTGAGGGCCTTGCTAGTGGCTTATAAGGGTTTGAGCTACTTTTTCCATAGCCAATTGGTTTTGGGATAGATGCCTAGATTTCTTCAACAACAGCTCACTAAGGGCCGAAATTTTTGACCCAATCTTGCCTGAGACCCAAAGTGTACATGACCTAGAATTGGGTCACACTGAGACCCAAACCCAAAATGTGCAGGGCCCACCCACGTGACAAAATCAGGAGGAGAGAGAAGGGAGTTGTCACAACTGATGCATGCACCAGCCTGGGCCCCCTTGTTAGTTGCGGCTTCAGTTCAGCTCCCCTAGCGCAGATGCACACCATCGAAGTCTATGATTAAAGGACCGTTGGTGGATGTGCGTAAATGGGTCGTGTTTTACGGGTTTAGTCAAACCCGTTAGTGTTAACGGGTGAACGTACCCAGCATGACCCGTTAGTCTACGGGTGACAAAAACTCCAACCTAAACATGACCCGTTAAATAACGGGTATACAGTATACAAGACCTAACTCGTTCGACCCAATAGAAATAATTTAAATAATAAAAAAATCAATTTTTTTTCCAGCCTGAATATTCAAAGTTTCTTAGCAATTTTAGACATTTCAGTTGCCACCCTTCCTGAAACTAGCGTTGATGCTGCTCACCAAGCCTCACCTCCTCCCCCCATTCGGCGATCCCCCCTTCGACAATTCCCCTTCTCCCCCCGATCCGACCTTCTCCCTTTTAGGCTCCCCCAGCCCCACTCGCAACAACCCCGGCGCACCTATGAAGTCTGCACAGATAAAGAGAGAGGGAACACAGAGAGAAAATAGAGAATGAGAATGAGAGAGAGAGAGTGGCAAGCCTACACAGAGAGAGAGATAAAGAGAGAGTTAGCGAGAAAGAAAGCAGAAAGAGAACACAAAGAGAAAATAGAGAAGGAGAGAAAGCGCAATGATGTTTAGGTTTTGCTAAGTGTATGAAAATACTTAAATGCCTTTATTCTTAATGGGTTTCACGGGTTTGACATGTCACGACCCGTTATCTTAACGGGTTGTTATTGGGTCAACACAATTTTGACACGACCTATTAACCTCTAACCCAAACTCGCAAATTTGTGGGTCGTAGGAAGTTTTTCCAGGTCTAGATGTGCGGTCCGAATTAAAGGACAGTTGGTCCTTTTTATTTTTAGATTGGTTTTTTAATTTAAGGGCCCAGAGATCGCTCCATATATATAAATTTTTTAAATGATACAAAAATCGAAAAAACACCCAAAACAATTCCAAAAATTTCCAGAAAAATTATAAAAATGCTTACAAACCCCCCAATGGCCATATTCCCCAAAATCCTATATATCATTCTTACTCCATTATTTTTCTTCACAAACATCAATCTTTGATATGAAATTCACACAAAAAAGTTTTGTCTTTGTCATGGCTCATAGAGGAAATGTGTGAGCGCCATGTGAAGATCAAGCCCTAGTGAAGGCGTGGCTAGAGAGGAGTCCCGACAGTTGTCTAGCTTGGTGCCAATCTAAGACAAAATGTAGTTTGAAATGAAATTTACGCAATTCTCAAGCGTAACTTGGTGGGTGAAACTGTGCGTGCGATTGGTGGCGCTAAATTACGATGGAAAGATATTGCACGTGGTTGCACCAAGTTTTATTGTTCTTTGATGGAGGGCCGAGCAAATGCACCCAAACGGTGCAAATTATGCCAAAGACATAAGTTTTTCTTTATTTATTGGTATTTAATTGTGAGCATATCAAGCATATTTATTTTATTTTATGATTATTTATTTAGTAAGCATATATATTTAATTTAATGATTGTTTATTTATCAAACATATTTATTTAATTTGCCTACTTAATATACAATCCAAGCATATTTCTTTAATTTGTGGTTATTTATTTAATTTTACGATCATTTTACGGTTTATTTATCATGTATATTTATTTAATTTTATGATTGTAGTTCGTGACCGCACTTGGATTTTTTTAAGGCAAGACTGAAGGACAGTTTGCATTTTTAGATGTTTGGAGCCAATTAAAGGAAAGTACACGTGGTGGCGAATACTCCGGCCCAGTTGAGTGAATTAGAGACGCCCAACACTGACGAGTTCGACACTCCCGAGAGTGATAATGCCGGTTCGACCATAGCACTTACAGAAGATGACGATCCACCACCATTTCAACTAATAGGTACCTCGCGGCCAAAGCCACCAAGAACAAACCATTTAAAGCGGTCCAAGGCAGCTGAACCCGTCCAAGTTAATATGGTTGAGTCAGTTGATGATTTCAATAAAAATTCAAGGATTTTCATACAAATGCACGCTACCATTATTGGATTCCCACCATTATTGCTGGAAGTCTAATTCATGAACCTTTAATTTATTCATACAACAGTTGATATTACGAATGCATGCTACCATTACTGCATGGCAGGTCTACTGTTGTACAACACTACTCAATCATATTACATGAAAAGACTACACCAATATAAAGCAAATGAATATAAACCATTCAATCCTTATCTCGAAAAACATGTGGCTTCTTTATAAATACTACTATATTTACCGTGTTACATTCACTCTATTTTCAGGATAAATCTCATTCAATAAACACAAAGATAAATCCTTTCTACATGTATTCCTCCTCCTCCTCGGAGTCGGACTCTGATAGTAGTTACGATAGGGAAGAGGAAGGGAGGGAGATGGTGAGGCGTTTAATCATCTCCATGGGTCATACTGTAGTCGTCGGACGTCCAAGGCACAGCGGTACGTCTACAAATCACCGTTACACATATCGGAATAGGGAAGCTAGCTATGAACATCTCATGGAGAGTTACTTCATTCCTGCGCCAATCGAGGATAACATGAATTTTTGTAGCGATACCGCATGCACTAACCGTTATTCAATAAGATTCTTGAAGTTGTTTACCTCCATGATGAGTGTTTTCGTCCAAGACCCGACACCACCGGTAGAATGGGCTGCACAGCTCATCAAAAGATGAATACATCCCTAAGGGTGCTGGCATACAACATTCCATTTGATCTACGCCCTAAAGATGATTGTATGGATGACCCAATAGACCCAGTAGTCAGCACTAAGAGGGTAGAAGAATAATACGAAGGTGTACAACCATATCCGCACGGCCAACCGCCACTATCATTACCTGATTTGAATACCAATTGGAATTTGGTCAGGAACTGCCATGAGGATGCTTCCCTATAAGCTGATTTGATTGAACACATCTGGATCCGAGAAAGGAACGAACCAGGTGCACCATGTGGTTGAATTCTAATTATCATATGTTATGTTTATCTTTAGTGTGTTTCATGCATTGTCGTTGTTAAGTGTGTTGCTTAATATTTGCTTGCTACTTTTGTACTTGCGAGTTTGCCTTTTAATTTCTGAAATTTGAATTTTCTACCATGTGCTTAATATTTGCTTGCTACCATGTGTTCCACTGTTATTGGTATCTTATAATCAAGGAATTTCGCCGAAAATTTCGTTTTTTTGGGGTGTCGAAATCGAAACACATGTTTGATAATTTTTCGGGCAAATTTTGCAGAAATCGAAATTTACCGAAATTTACCGAAATTTATCGAAATTTATCGAAATTTTCATATTTTCTATTTTCTATTTTCTCCAACTTCATAAATTCACCAAAAATAGCTCGAGACTCCAAATAATTCACCGAAAAATTCTACGAACTCTTATTGATGAGTACTAATTTTCTATAACCTTAAAATAGTCAAATTGCTTTCAAAAAAATTATGAAAAATCCTACTCTTATAATTTAATTCTGAAAAAAATAATAATAGTCAAATTCTTGAATTTTCATTTTCTAAAATTAATTTCCACACAACTAAGCTCTAGAACCACAACCAAATATCTAAGTTAGTTAAAATAAATTTAAAGAAATTTCTAATTACTTTAAACAAACCTTAAAACAAATTTGAAAAATTTAAGTAACAAAATTATCATAAGTCAAAATTTGGGTTATTACACTTAGTGAAGACAAAGATTGGCTAAGTTAAAGACACGAGAAAAAAAGGAAGGAAAGATAAAAAATAAAAAAAAAGACAGAAGAGAGAGACACAGGGAAAAAAAGTAAAGGAAGAAAAAAAAAATGAGGGAGGGTTTTAAATTGGAGATTTCTTTTAGTTATTTTAAATCTTAAACTTTAATACATTTCTATATAAAAAAATAATTAAAAGTATCCTAAAGGGCTTAAAACCTAATATCCTAAAAAATATAGAGTATATAGGGTTTAATGTATAAATTATAGAGTATAAAGAGTATTAGGGTATAATAAATATATAAAGTATTAGAGTTTAGATTTTAGTGTATAATTAAATTATAGAGTATAAATAATATACTAATTTTGTTTATTCATTATACTAACTTTATTTAACAGTATTTATTTCAGCGCGCATTATATTCACCTTATATCACATGAAACCTATTATATAATTTGATTTCTTCAATGTTTTTTATTAATTTAGTAGATAATATGTTAAATAAACATATAGAAAAGTTTCATTCAAAATTTCCGTATTTTGATAGCAATTTCCGTCATTTTCATCTAATTTCTATCGAAATTTAAAAATCTTCGAAATTTCCATCGAAATTTCCTATAAACTCGAAATTTTATTCCTTGCTTATAATCTGGGTAATAAAATTATAAGTCTAAATATATTCAATATTAACCTTAATTTAAAGATTTTATTAAAATAAAACTAATGATATAGTTTTTTATAAATATTTAAGTTATAAATTATAAATTAAATATCACTTAATCAATATTATGCATATTTTAAATTAGTATCAAATACTGAGACCCAAAATGGGTCTCAGAACCATTGGAGATTAAAAAGGGTCTCATTGTAGTAGAAGCCCTAAATAGGGACCCAATGTTGTTTATCCTTAGTTAGTTTAAGTGAGAGTCCACCAAAGGTTCATACGTACTTTCAAATACGTTTTTTTACTTTCCTGAGAGTTTGTGGAGTAGCATAAAAGAAAGTCAAACCCCTCACTCATAAAGCCCGCCATACATAGGAGACAAGAGTTTTGATTGTGAGCTATCACTTTCGATCATCATTCTCATCTACCTGGCTCAGATCGCATTCTTGTAGACTATTACTACAAAAAAAAAAAATATATATTTGGGCGACAAAACTTTGGAAGACGAACTCAAATTCGTCGCCCAAAGTCACTTTGGGCGACGAATTATAACATTGGTCGCCTAAACTAATAAAGGTTTTGGCGACGAAAATATTCGTCGCCCAAAGTGGCTTTGGGCGACGAATATTGTGTTCATCGCCTAAAACAATTTTGGGCGACGAATATGGTCTTCGTCGCCTTAAATTACGCGCCAAAATACTCTTGGACCATACTTTGAGCGAGGAATCCATATATTCCTCGCCCAAAGGTACTTTAGGCGACGAACTATAGATTCGTCTCCCAAAATGGCTTTGGGCGACGAAATTATTCCTCGCCTAAAATACCTTTGGGAGAGGAATTTATATATTCATCGCCCAAAGTCATTTTGGGAGACGAATCTATAAATTCCTCGCCCAAAGTCCAGTTCATTTTTTATGTATTTTATATTTAGGAATAGGAATACGATGCGATCGTGTTTTCAACTATCTGAATCGTTCATTTTTTACTTTCATACTCAAAGATCATCCCTGCAAAAATTTAGTTCAATCGAAGATGTAGAAGTTAGGTAACGGTGGTCAAATTGATAAACGATCGTGAGTGTTCTAATGATAATTCAATGGCTAGCTGAATTCCAATTTAGGTGATTTTTTGCAGAGATGATCTTTGAGTATGAAAATAGAAAATGAATGGCTCCGATTGTTGAAATCACGTTATGGTTTTCACAATTATTGAAATGATAAAGTTTCAACGAAAAATTTAATAGAATTATATTTTTCAAGTGTTGAAACCGTTCATTTATATATAGATGGGCATATCTTGATCGTGTTTCCAACGATGCGAACCGTTCATTTTTTAGTTCCCTACTCAAAGATCATTCATGCAAAAATTTAGCTAAATCGAAAATGTAGAAGTTAGGTAACCGTGAAATTATTTTATATTTGTAAATATTTAAAATTATAAATATAATTTAGTAATTAAGTTAAAATTTAGAATCTTATTGTATATTATTAAGTATACAGTCTTATTATAATATTTTATTATATATATATTTAAATACAAAATATAAATTATAAATTTGCAAAATATGGTATTTATTACGGCCATACTTTGGGCGACGAAATTATTCCTCGCCTAAAGTCACTTTGGGCGGCGAATCTATATATTCCTCGCCTAAAGAGACTTTGGGCGAGGAATAGATATTCGTCTCCCAAAGTGACTTTGGGCGAGGAATAAAAATTCGTCTCCCAAATAGTCTTTGGGCAAGGAATACATAGATTCGTCGCCCAAAGTGACTTTGGGAGACGAATCTTTATTCCTCGCCCAAAGTCTATTTCATTTTTTATGTGCATCTATATTTAGATATAAGAATACGATACGATCATATTTTTAACGATCTGAACCGTTCATTTTTTAGTTCCCTACTCAATGATCATCTTTATAAAAATTTAGCTCAATTAAAGATGTAGAAGTTAGGTAACGGTGCTCATATTAATGAACGATCATAGGTTTAATAATGATAATTCAACAACTAGCTGAATTCTGATTTCGCTGATTTTTTGCATGGATGATCTTTGAGTATGAAGATAGAAAATGAACGGCTTTGATCGTTGAAATCAGATTGTGGTCTTCACAATTATTGAAACGACAAGATTTCAACGAAATAATTAATAAAATTATACTTATCAAGTATTGAAACCATTCATTTATATGTAGATGGACATATCTTGATCATGTTTACAACGATCGTAACCGTTTATTTTTTAGTTCCCTACTCAGAGATTATCCCTGCAAAAATTTAGCTCAATTGAAGATGTAAAAATTAGGTAACGGTGCTCAAATTAAAGAACAACCGTGAGTTTATAATGAAAATTCAACGACTAGTTGAATTCCGATTTGGCTGATTTTTTGCATGGATGATCTTTGAGTATGAAGATATAAAATGAACGGATTTGATCGTTGAAATCATATTTTGGTCTTCAAAAATATTGGAACGACAAGGTTTCAACGAAAGAATTAATAGAATTATACTCATCAAGTGTTGAAACCGTTCATTTATATGTAGATGGGCGTATCTTGATCGTGTTTACAACGATCATAACCGTTCATTTTTTAGTTCCCTACTCAAAGATTATCTCTGCAAAAATTTAGATCAATTGAAGAAGTAAAAATTTGGTAACGGTGGTCAAATTAAAGAACAATCGTGAGTTTTATAATGATAATTCAACGACTTGCTGAATTCCAATTTGGTTGATTTTTTGCAGAAATGATCTTTGAGTATGAAGATAGAAAATGAACGGCTTTGATCGTTCTTCACAATTATTGAAATGAAATTAAGGCCATAAAAAATAAATTGGACTTTGGGTGAGGAATTTAAATATTCATCACCCAAAGTTACTTTAGGTGACCAAATTATTCCTCACCTAAAGTGACTTTGGGGGACGAATGTTTAAGTTCCTCGCCTAAAGTCACTTTAGGCGAGGAATATAAACATTCGTCGCCCAAAGTCTATATATTTCTTTTTTCCGAATTTCACTCAAAAAATTGGTGGGTTTAGTGTTCGCGCAAAAAATTTAACACATTTAGACGACGAATCTCAAGAGACTTTAGGCGACGAATAAAACATTGTTGTCGCCTAAAGTCTCTTTGGGCAACGGAATTAGATTCGTCGCCTAAAGCCTTTTCCATTATACATCCCAGATCTGCTTTTCTTCTTCTTCTTTATTTTTTTTTCCTTCTCTCCCCTGCCATCTCTTCCTTCTCTCCCCGACCACCCATCTCCCTCCCTTACCGCCGCCCTCCCCACCGAAACCCACCCCTCCCTGATCGCCGATCCCCACCCAGCCCCAACCCCGCTCGATCTCTCAACCCCGCCCGATCTTTCTCTCTCCCCGAAACCCACATCCTCCTCTTTCTCTCTCCCCGGCTTCCTCTTTCTCTCTCCTTCCCATCTCCCTGCCACCTCCCTCGATTCCAATTCCGATCCCCATTAGCAACCCCAACCCCGACCAGCAACCCCCACCCCGACAGCACTGGAACCCCCACCCCGATTGTGGGTTTTCGGTGGGTTTTTATTTGTTATTTTTTTTTTATTTGGTTGTTTTTTGTTTTTTTGTTTTCTGTGTTTTCTGTTCATTAGCTTTGGCTTTTTTTCAGAGGGATCAAGTGCACGTGGCTAGGGGAATAGTAATACACAGGGAAATTTTTCAGGTCAGACTTAAGACTCAATCGCTGCTTTAATGTTATTTGGCTGTTGTTTTTAATTTTTTGTTCGTAAATTTGTTTAGTAGTATTGAATAAATTAGTTTAATCCTGATCATTGTTCTTAGGGAAATTAGTTTGCTGATTTTTTTTTTTATGTTAGATAACAAATTAGTTTTCATATTAAATTAGTTAGTTTTATATGTTTTTTAATTATAAAATTTATTAAGTAGTTTATGTAGATTAGTTTGTTTGTTAGTTTTTAAATATAAAAATTAGTTTAATTACAAAATGTAGATTAATTAGTTTGAGAAATATAATTTAGTTATAAGGTGTAAGACGATGAAGTCAGCTCCCAATGATGTAGTTCAGCCATCCTCGAGTACAGGGAGCCCCTCTATGCCACGGAGGGCCTGTCGATCTCACCGCTCTAGTCAGGTCACCGCTTCCACTTCCGCTTCATCTACTGCGACGTCATCCACTGCGACGAGGGGATCATGTAGTGGGTTGAAGTCTTCTCGGATCGTGCGCAGTACTAAGGTGCGGATTCCAGTCATGTGTGTGCAAAACGGTCGACGACCATTAGATCCTAACATTGACAGTTTGTTCTCGCATGATGTGGGGGCTATTGTTCGTGCCGAGTGTGCCATGGTTGAAACCACTTGGAAAAAATTGCCGGCAGAGAGTCAACACAAAGTGATCTGCTCCATCTCAGTGAGTATATAGCTCAATAATTAATTCAAAACGATAAATTTGATCATTCATAACAATCTAATATTTTTTTCAGGTTAATTTTGACATTCAGATGGATGATCCCCTCACCGTCACGTACATGAAAGATTTACTCATCAAGTCCTACAGGCAGTGGAAGCACGAACTACATGTGCATTTCAAGAGATTTTCGTTTGCAGTTGAGGCATTGACGAACCCCCCTATGGAGTTGGTAGAGCGGTCTGACCAATGACATTTTTTGTGCGATCATTTCTTGGGTCCGTCGTTTTTGGTATGTTTTATCATTTTAAGACTTTAAAAAATCGATTATTGTTTTGTTATTAATTCTATTTTTGTATACATACACTAACACATTTATAATTTGCTTAATATTTAACAGAAGAAGTCGGTCGCCAACGCCAGAAACCGGAGAGAAAAACCGTTTAACCATCATAGTGGTCCGACGCCCATGTCATATCGAGTGGAGTCGCGACGTCGGGTACGTCATTATTTAATTTAATACATATATATTTTTTAGTATTGGTTGGGTCTTTGACAAAATTATTTTCTTTTTCAGCGTGGGTCGCAATTCCCGGAGATAAACATTTTCGGGGATATCTATGTTCATCCCGGTTATGATGCGGCCAAGGCAAAACATGTTAGTTTTTTATATTTCAATTTTTTTTACAATTTTTTATATTTATTTTTCTAATTGGTTACTTGTATATATAACATTTTGAAGGATGCGATGGTAGCCAACTCGAGAATATATTTGGAGATCTTGGCCGAGCAATACCCTCCAGGTACTCTGTTGGAGTCGATTCCAGTACCCGATCCCAATGTTGGACTTCGTATTATGATAGACTCATTGGGTGTTAGGCCTGGTAAGGAAATACGCGGCATGGGATATGGGCGGATTCGTAATGTTCGATCCTCGTCCTCGTCCTCGTCTTCGTCTTCATCTTCTTCTCAGTCATCTGCAGTCGTCGCAGGGTTGTCCACTCAAGTGAAGAAGTTGCAGGAGGACTTACGAGCTGAGAGAGCAGAGAAGGAGGCGTTGTATGCTGCATTGACCAAGGCGATACCTGGGTTTGTCCCGCCATCATCTTCTCATCAACCTCCGTCAGATATGAATGATGATGATGCTACTGGTTTAGAATAGATTAACCATTAGGGTTATTACTACTTTGTATGGATATTTGAATATATAAATTTATTAATTTTGTTTTATATAGTTTTTGAAAAAAGATTTTTTTTTTAAATATTAAATTCAAATATATAATAATCTAAATTAAAAAAAAACAAATTTTTTTTAAAAAAATATATATGTTTAGGCGACGAAAAATTCCGTCGCCTAAACATATTTTGGGCAACGAATAGTTTAATTCGTCGCTCAAAGCATGTTTAGGCGACGAAAAATTCCGTCGCCCAAAGTATGTTCTAGTGAGGAAATTAATTATTCCTCTCCTAAAACATGTTTAGGCGACGGACAGATTCGTCGCTCTAACATGCTTTGAGCAACGATTTTCTTGATTCCTCGCCCAAAACATGATTTGGGCGACGAAATTATTTGTCGCCCAAAGCATGTTTTGGGCGAGGAATCATATGCTTTAGGAGACAAAAAAATCCGTTGCGCAAGGTGTCCTTGGGCGACGAAATTTT
This sequence comes from Dryas drummondii, assembly GCA_003254865.1. Classification (NCBI taxonomy): domain Eukaryota; kingdom Viridiplantae; phylum Streptophyta; class Magnoliopsida; order Rosales; family Rosaceae; genus Dryas; species Dryas drummondii. The sequence continues at coordinate 1,025,247 of QANW01010875.1, read as the reverse complement.
CTGGTTCGTCGCCCAAACTCTTGGGCGTCATAGATTGGGCGACCAAACTCCCGACAAAATCAGTTCGTCGCTCAAACTTTTGGGCGACGGAATAAGTTCGTCGCCTAAAGTGTTTTTTCTTGTAGTGTATTCTTAGAGACACGACACTTGCGGTGCTATAGGTGAATCCAAAGGTAGAAGGTAGCCACCATGAACAAGCATAGCTCGATCGATGAACAAAAGCAAGTATTCCTTTTATCCTAGTTCATGTTTTGAATTCCATATTTGCATGTGATTGCATCGTACGCTATGGGTTTGACAAAATTTTAATTGTTACTTTCTGCTGCGTTTACTATATATATTATTTCAATATTATGATCAATCCCATCAATGTTTTCAAAAATCTGGTGTTAGGGGATATGATTTCTCTTTTAATTTGATATTTTTCTATTTTCTTATTTGAATAAATTTAAATTTTACATTTTTATTAAAAAAGAATTTTTGGGAGTCAAGGAAGCAAAATGAAGGGTATACTTAGCATTATCTTCTTTTTCAATTTTAAATGCACTGTCACATGAAAGGAAGAAAATGTCATTGGAGTTAACAGTAATTTGACGGAAGTGCATGAACGGTAGGTGTCACATTGTCACATGGAGAAAATATTGGGGGGTAAATTGTAATTTTTTTTTGTGGTAAATGTGCACACTGGCCCCTTATATTTTGGTGGTATTATTGCAAAAAAGCCTTTATATATATTTGGTTTCATCGAAAATATTTGTTTTGTCCATTTATTTGATCAAAGTTAGATAGGTAAATGATTTCCGATTTGGCTAATTTTTTGCAAGGATGATCTATCAATGAAGATGACCCTTGCGAATGGTTCGGATCGACACAAAACGGCTCGTGTGGGCCCCAATAGGGTATACATCAACATAAATAAGTTGAGCTATACCTCAATAGAAGGAGCCTATATATATATATGTTCCTTTAACTACTTGCCAGCGTATCCCACTTTTCATTTCAAGATTTTCTAGCCAGTATTTTTTAAATTTCTAGTTGGCAGTTTGTAAATCTCTCATATGCTCCCAGCCCTATTTTAGGCATTTTTCACTAGTTGACTATTAACTACTTACATTCTATTTCTTTAAATGCATTTTTTGTGATTTAAATGCCTATGATTCATTGTTTGAAAATTGTTTTATTATTTCAAACGTGATTTCTTTGTTTATGTCATTGTGGTTCTGCAATATAATAAACAATTATACACTTAATTTCAAACACCTTTAAAAAACTCAAAATTATAAATCTAATTGACCTACAATAAAATCTCATAACAAATAAATCATTTATACAACTAAGGAACCTACACCAAAAACTTTGAATTAACCCACACATCAATACATCAATTAAGTTACAGAATTTGATTTTGGAAAGCAACCTTATATATATTAAGAGCATATTCAATGGATGCTGCAAAGAGTGAGGCAAATTATATTGGCATAAATTCAATTTAGACACATAACTATATATATAAGCTATTTCAACGGGGTACATGAAATTTAAAATATTTCAAATATACACTCGATCTATTATTTAAATTGAAAAAAGAATTTTTGTACATTGATTCGTTGAGAGATCAGTTAAATGACAGTTTGGCTTTTGCTGATCGAGATTACTTGGCGACGTGACGCTATCTTAGCAAACATTTCCCGCCAAATGAGCGACACGGGCCCACAATTTAATAATAATAGAGAGAGGGAGAGTTTGTGGGCTCTTGTCAAGGGTTAGATGGACCCGTGTCGCTCATTTCCGGCCAAATAAGCGACATAGGTCCACCTAACCCCTGACATGGGTCTACAAACTCATCATCTTTTTCTTGCTCGTTGAATACAAGTGAGATATTTATATTCAAATTTGGGAAAAAACATGATGTTTTTGGAAGACCAAATGGTTAGGAAAGCGTTCGACGAGCGAAAAATAGGTGATGGGTGTGTGGGCCCGTGTCAAGTGGATATGTGTTGCTCATTTGGCAAGAAATATATGCTGAGTTGGTACCACATCGCCAATTAATCCCAGTTAGAAAAAGTCAAGCTAACATTTAACTGATCTCTCAATAAATTGATGGACGGAATTTCATTTTTCAATTTACATAATAAATCAGGTGTATATTTGAAATATTTGAAAGTTCGTGAATCCCGTTGAAATAGCATATATAGTTATGTGTGTTTGTGGATAAAACCACACCGATCCAACAGCCAATCAGGACTGGACACGTGGCTGGTCAGACTTTGACCTCCACATCATCACTGCTCAGCACTTCCTCCGCCAGCTCAGATCAGGTCTCTATGCCTAGTCCTCCATGCCCGTTCCGAGCCGAACCGATCATCTTCCAAAGGATCGAGTGTTCATCTTTCCACGGTCATCCCGGCTCGGCTCGGTGCGGAGGGGACCTCGTTTCGGGTTTTAGCGTCGGCCAGCTACGGCTCGGAAGGACCCCTATCTACTGGATCGGTTCGGTCGAGAATCCCGTATCCGATCCGATCACACATGGGCTTCGTGTATACGCATAAGAACATGTGTTCGGGTCGGCTCGGCTCCCCGCCGCCATTCCGAGGAAGATCGCGTTGGGACGAAACCGCAACACTTAAGTGCACCTGACACAAATCCCCTGACAGATGGAATATCCAGCCTGCATCCATGACTATTGGGGGAGTTTGTCTGAACCTTTCAACCTTGCATTTAATGGAGCATTCAAGGCAGCATTGAATATTGAGGAGGTGAGTAGCTGTGCATGCAACTAGTTCTGACCAAGCGCGTGGGTCTCTGGCAACCATTCATTCACATGCAAGTAACTTACTCATCAAATCTTCCTTTGCCTATATAAGCCACCATATATGCACAAACTGGGAATGAATCAATTTTATCAACCTCTTACAAAAGCAAACAATCACAAAAAGAATCTCTACTCACCCAAGAGCATACCCAACTTGCTGAGAATAAACCCAGAAAATTTGCCTTGTTCTTCCTATTCTCCCAAGTTCATCCTCTGTTCTTCCTCACCAACCATCAAACACCATAACTGACTTTATCATCGGAGCGTGTTTGGTTGGTACCATACCGGTCCATCTCCTTTGATCTTGTTTTTCTTACAGGAAGATCATACGTCATCATTCAGCAAGACTTCGGATCAACCAGGTCACTGTCTAAGTTGTTGCACCTACCTCACGAGAATTTGCATCAACAATGTGTCTAAATTGAATTTATGCTAATTATATTTTATGTGCCATGTGGTCAATCTCCAACGGATAGGGTATATGCATATCCACATTTGGCCCATCTGTATTTCACAACAAATTTGCTCCATCTTCAAACTTCAGCAAATTGGAGTACTCCACAAGTTTTAATAGGTAAAAAATTTGACACAACACAGTACTCCAAGAGAGTTTTATTATTTTAAATATTTTAACATGAGTATCGATCTTCTCATGTTTATGAATATATTCTCAAAAGTAATCAAAGATACAAATAATTGATAAAATAATAATTACTCTCACCATTTACTCTATCCCTTAGAGTGAAATAATTTTTAAGTAGCAAAATTTCATGTTAAAGTGACACATAGGTTAGTAAAGTACAATTTTGCTTTATCTATTTGTCATATCCATGGAAGATGCTCTAAGGAACCCACAACATAACTAAAGAACATACTTCAATTAAGTTTTGAAATTTGTATTTAGAAGAAAACTTATATATACTAAATAACAAAAAACAAAACTAAGAAACCTATATCAACTAATTAAAACACATACACCAGCAAATTACAATTAACCCATACAGAAATTAAATTATGAAATTTGACTTTGTAAGCAATATATCTTATATATACATATGTACTAAGAAACCTGCAACATAACCTTTTTTTTTTTTTTTTTATTACAGGGGAAGGGAGAGGATTCGAATCCGAGTGTGTAGGGAGGAGCTTTTGTCCTCGCTCAACTAGCCTGATCCCAATTCACAAGGAACCTGCAACATAACTATTAATGAGAAACAAATTAAAGGTATAACAATCAATGACTCCCTAAAGTTAGAGATATGTCTAACACTCTTTAAAGGTATCTAATGGTATGTGAAAAACGCGTTTATAACATATGGAGGTCCGCGTCAGCATGGTAGCAAGTTTTGATTGAATTTGATAGAGGATGCACGAGTGAGGACAATTAAACAATTAAAGAGAATCCTGGCCAAAAAAAAAAAAACAATTAAAGAGAATGGGTACAGACTACAAACAGAAGCAAGGAATAGTGTATGGCAGTGGTAAAATAATTACAGAGTAGAGTTGGACAGACAGAGACTGAGGCTAAAAGCCTTGAGCTACTCAACCCGATAATAAGGATGAAAGTCCATATATATATATATATATCCGTACTGTTGGTGCTGCAGCAACGTATGAAATCAGCATTATATGGCAGTGGAGTTATAGCTTGCTGCACTGTCACACACACACACACAAAATACAGAATGTCAAATTATTTATTCATCATTACACTATCATTCATTCATTCTTGGTCCACGACTTTAAACGTGTCGCCTTCTTGTCTCATCGATAAGGACACCCTCTGAGTCTGAGGACCTGTCAGCCGTCAGATCTGCTGCCTGCTGCTTACATATATTAGTGTCAAAGGCTGTGCTTTGAAAGTGACTTGTGAGAGGTGACGCTATTTTAGACGACCTTGTTTTCACCCAAATCGTTTGCATAAATTGCAGGGCGTTGAGTAGCTCGAGGACTTTGCATGAAAAGTTGTATGAGTAATTGAGGGCAGGAGGGGCCCCAACGGAAACTCTTTTGGTGACTGCATGATGCATCAAATTTTGGTGCAACAAACTAAGCCAAATTATTATTTACCAGAAAAAAGGGAAAAAAACAAAAAGAAAAAAATAAAAGAATAGAGCAAGTAAAATTAAGGGTGGATTGGCCGGGACCAACGGAGGAGGAATGGTACAAAAGGGAACTGATGGCTGTTGGTTACCGACTTTTCAGGTTCCGTCGATGATATTTGACAGTCCGATTCGAGTTTTTGGTGTTTCGTGGGGGTCGTATCTAAACCGTTTCTGATCCTGATCTTGGTGGTGTGATTCAGTTATAAAACTGAAACCGATATATCACAACCAAACACCAAACTGATCTGTTTGGATCGATAGTTGGTAATTTTCGGTATGTTGGCAAAAAAACTCAACCTTAGTTAAAATGGACTTTCCTCCGTAAGGAAAGAAAAAATTTTGTGTCATTGTCATATCGAAATATGTGTGTTACAATATAAGTAAAATATGAAATTTTACTTTTAGAACATAATATCAATAAATATATATAATATAAGTAAATTAATAACATTATATGGCGGCGGTGTTATAATCACACCGAAAAATTACTCATAATGATATGACTTTACTATGGTACTCGTGAACCATTTTTATCTTGCATTTCTCTTTTGTCCTTGGAGTTTCCATTTTCTTTTCCAAAATAACACTTTCAACTGAATAGAATACTTCATTTATGCTTTTTAAGCTAATATTTTGTATTCATTTGTCAAAACATGCCATTTTATATTACATATTTGTTCTGACTTGGAGATTGTCATATCTATGTTTGACATTGAGGTTGTCATGTCTTTGTATCAATATTGTGTTAATGGTCAAAAAAGTTTATTTTGCATTTTTCCTTTGACGTTCGGTTTTATTTTGCATTGCATTGCTGATTTCTCTTGTATATATAGGCGTTCAGAAACCCTAGGTACCATAACTTTGAGCTTTCATAATTACATTGGGATCCCTTGCCACCAAGGAGTTTGAATGTGCCAAGATCCTTACCCTTTTTGGACTATCCTCTGATTTGTGAGGTTATGATATAATCCTACTTGGCAACAAAATATATCATTTTTGGACGAGCTTGCAGCTTATGTTGGGCCATGGGACCTAGCTATTTTGGTGATCGATCTGTTTGGCCCAAACTGCTTTAAGCCCTAACAAACCCGCGTCTTCAAGGCCTATTCAAATGTGGGCCAAACATATTTTTAATCTTCTTTCCCAAGAACTCCCTCAAGCTGGAATAGGATAGTCTATTTATATTTTTGTGTTGACGTACTTGTGTTTATGGCTAAATTCACCTTCTTATGATCGAGGAAATATTTAACTTTAGTATTTCCAAAGGTTGGTTTATTTTAGATAATAAATCACAATGTGTTTTTATTTTACCTACTAAAGTTTCATGTCCTTTTAGTTTAGGTACCAAATTTCCAATTACAAAGACAAAATGCCATTCTACTAATCAATCGGCCAATTATTTTATTTTTAATTAATGAATTCAATTGTTACTGCATGACAGTTAGAACTTGTCTATTGAGTCACAGTCACAACTTATTTCATTAGTTCTTTTTTCGGTATTGTATTATGATTTCGACAAAATTGAAATAACTAGCATGCTCTATGTCTTCTCAATTGGGAGGATGATCAATCTCGAATCATATGTGTAGAGACATTAAGGCAAATGTATGGTTGTTTAATTTAGAGAAAAAGTTCACTGAACATGACAGAAGCCATGATTTCTTGTGAGTGTTACTACTTGTCAAACAAGAGAACTCTATTCTTCAATAATGCAAGTGATCGTTAGAACTAAAGCATCATGGTTGTCTTATACATGCATTGCTAGGTTTTGCTGATGCAATATGGCAATGCTCTGATCGATCCTGGCTATGGATCATGTTACATGTATCTATTAGGCATAGTGGTTCATGTATGGAGTCATATGAGTGTACATTACGGGACCAATCACCTTCAATAATGAAGAAGAATGTCCTATATGCGACTTAAATCCTATATTGCACAAGAAGTCCCTAGCCAAAACATGTGATTTTGATTATTATTTTTTAATTATATTTAACCGAACAATGTTTAGAAAGGTTATACATAATATCATAATATTGGGGTTGACAAAATTTTATTCATGCCCTAATAATTTGATCGGCCCTAATAATTTCATTGGGACAATGGAAGATAAAGGAACTCTTATATTGAATACATGATAAGTGATTAAAAAAGAATATATGCATGTGTCACTAAATTACCATGAATTAATGTAGTGGTATTTCTCATCACAATGTTGATAGGAATTAAGTTCGAATAAGGACTAGCCATGTGGTGGTGCAAGTTGAATCATCCACCTCCAAACAAAAAAAGGAAAAAGAAATTGTTACTGAATTATTGAGTAGAGTATGAAACTTGTTTGCTTATTTTATTCTTTAGTGAAAAAACAAAAAAAACAAACAAACAAACAAAGGGAAAAAAAAAAAAACAGAAAAAGGAGTGTATCTATGAAAAGCTATAGACTGTCACATGTAAGGTTATTACAAATTTAGACAAAATAAAAAAGATTCTAGAAAAAAACAAAGAAATAAGAAGAAACTAACAAAGACAGAAGTCCAAAACCATTATATACGTACATATGGTTACAAGTTTACAACACGACTCACTGTAAGGCGATATTCCCGCGGGAGCCAAGAAGGTATCATTCCTCATTGGCCAGCAGAATATTTTTCTTTTTCTATTTATTTTGACGGACAACAAAAAGCATAAATATAAATTTATTATTCTTTTAAAATCCTTCGCACGTGTCAACGGACGTGACGTGTCTTGGGGTTAGGGATACAGTCAAAGACATACGGGCAGTGCTCTGAGGCAATGGGGCCCGAAGCGAAATGATATTGCAATCGATTGCTTTATGATTGACCGGACTGTCATTTTAGCAGCATAATGGCAGAAGCAGCAGCTTTGTCCTTTCACATCTTTCGGGCAGGTCGGGCAGGGGAAGGTGGGTGATGGCGACCATACCTCCTCAACTTTCCTCCTCAACTTGTGCGCATTGAAAGTAGTCTCGTCTTTGTCTGCCCGGCTTTCAAGGCGGGCTACAACCATCTTCTCTCTCTCCCATGAAGACCTCACTCCTCTTATCACTAATCACTAACGAGGAGAAACAAAACTCTCTTCCTTTTAAGTAAAGTAGTAAAGCATGACATATGGTGTCAGTGAAAGAAATCTAATCATTCAACCTAAAATTATTTTGTAACGAGGGGAGAGGCCGATTTAAGATCCTTACTCGCTTTGTTTCTTATCATACTCTCTCGTGAAAATGTGAAGTGTTATTGTACATTGTAAAATTATACTCTTGTATATTTGCTTCTAAAAGTCCTAAACTACTTTTTTCATTGCCGATTTGTTTTGGGATATATGCCGAGATTTTTTCATGATATCATAATAGGTTCACCTAAGTGGCCACACATTTTTCACGTCGGTCCACGTCTTTGGTTTAAAGTGACGTTACACGTGCACAAGCGTGTGAAAATGTGGAGTGTTATTTCATATTGAAAAATAATAACCTTGTCTAGTGGTTTATAAGGGTCTCTGGCTACTCATCTCATTGCCAATTGGTTTTTTGATGATAAAAGTTTGTATTAGGTGATTTATCTACCTAATTAACTTGATTAAATTTACTGTCAGTAAGTGGACCCCAATTTTTGTTTTATGATCACTTAAAGACTAATCAAGTAGACACAATTTTGACGATATAGTGGTTAAAATCTGAAAACACATATTGATTTAGAAATCAAAAATTAACTGAATTATGTAACCAACATAAATCAAATACACCCAAAGATTGAGTGTCAACCTATGCACTCAAATGATCCATCAGTGTAGGTATCTCAGTGCTATCAACAACTAAAGTGATGTATGGGCAGATTATTCAACTTTCATTTAGCATTCAAAAGGTTAAGTTAACATGCTAAAGTACGTGGAGTGTGTAATCTTGTGATAGAATTTCCAGATTAATAATAAGCAAAAAAATATAAATGAAAAACAAACAAGGCACAAGATTGTTCACCCAGAAAACCACTAACGATTAAAAACTGAGGGTTTTTTCCAACTAACCAAACAATCCAATATCAAGGGTTTAAATACAAGCAATCACATAACAAGCTCAATCACTGTAGTCCTAATACTAAGTAGCAGCTTCTTACCATTGTGCATCCTTCTGCAAACACTTTGAAGCCAGCAATCAATCATTCATGTCGTTGGTAACTCCTCCTTGAGCTCTTCAACGCACAACATCGATTGCACCCAAGCAAGTGGATTCCAATGATAATGCTGTGAAATGATATGCAAATTTAGATTCTATAAAAATCAGTTTTCTCAAGCAAGAGACATGAAAAGGCTAATCAAGAATCCTTAATCTAAAAATCTAAATGAAAGTGTTTATGAATACGTGAAAAGATTTAGAACAACACTCAAACTCATTCAGATTTTAGAGGAAAAACAAGTTAAGAAAATCATTTAGTTTTTGAAAATCAAAAGCATTTTCTTGCTTGAAAAATGATGAGCACTCACACAAATTACCCAAGCTTGAAAAAAACAAGAATACCCACAGAAAAATATGCTCATCAACCCACTCAGAAAAAACTGAACCGATACACCTATATACTCGTACACCACACACACACCCTCACCTTGTCTGCCCAAGCCACATGGAAGCCAATTAATGGTTGTCCACAAGAGACAAATGAAGGGTATATTTCTTTTGTCCTAGAGAGGTATCCGAGCACTGCTAAAGATAGGAATGAGGAGTTGTAAAATCAGATATTTCTTTATTTTGAAAAATTTAGAAATGGGGAAGATGATGAATAGTGCTGAGGTGTGTGAGTGAGTGGCGTGAGAATAATGAGAAGCAAGATCTGATCTGATTGATTTAGTGAATGAACCAAATCATGTGTTGTGCACATGCATGTTTAGAAAAACAGAAAATGGGCTTTAAATGAAATGAGATTTAAGAAGCAAATCCTAAAATGGCCCCACTGAAGTGACTGTCATTTAAGTGTTAAACACTGTATGTGAAGAATATTGTCCTTATGTTCAATGAATGACTAGTCAAATAAACAAAAAACTGTTATTTTCATGAAATGCATGAAGTGCAGTATACCTTGGATCTTTGTGCATTACAACTTCATTCTTGATTTCTTCAATATCACTGATCTTACCCTTAATTCTAGCCTAGAACTTGTGAGTGATTAATTAAAAATAAATACAATGATTTTGACAAGGAAAAAACCAATATATCAAATCCTATAAACTAACAGATAGATGCCTATATTTCTTCACTCCTGACGTATGACATAAGTCACATAATTCAAGCCAAACGTGTGAACAACAAATACTGAATGGCATTGGAGCATATGTGGCCGATTGACTTAACACGTTATAGGCAGCTTGCACTTTTATACTATGACAAAATTTAGACATCTAACTCAAAAATTAATTGACAACATTCAACAATAAGTTTGCATTATTAGGTACCAATTCAGTACCTAGAAAGAAGCACTAAGAGCTTTAAATTGATTTTTAAATTCCACATACCATCTGGCTTGGACAATTTAAATATCCATAATTTTTCTTTAAATAATTTATTTCCACAAAAATAAACTTTTTCTTTTGCAGAATTTCAGTCAATTTTAAGAGATGAGACTAAAGTCACTAAAAATTACAATGTATATTAATTACTTCAACAAAAGAAAAAAAGAAAAGAACCTAACAAACCTCTCCAAAAAAAAAAAAAAAANAAAAAAAAAAAAAAAAACCCAAAAAAACCCCCCAAAAAAAAAAAAAAAAAAACCCCGACACCCCGCCAACAAAAAAATAAATAACCCTATTTACATGAGTGATAAAGAGTTAGCCTTGGTTGAAATATTCTTTAAACAAGTTTATTTAAGAACCACATTGTAAGGTTCCTTTTGCATTGAAGTTTAATGATTAAATTTTCTATTTTTTAGCTATTTATTTAAGGAGCATCTTTACAAAAAAAATTAGACAAATTATAAATCACTAACTTACTAATTAAGATATCCTCTGCAAAAAGAAAAAAAAAAAAATCTATGATGGACAATTGGGCGTACCAAATTTAAAATATAATTATCATTTGATCAAGCATCTATCTCAATCATTTGATTGAGGTCCTGCAATAGTCCTACAATAGGTAGTTAAAAGTCTTAATTGGAACACTTTGAATGTTGCATCCTCAACTGAAAAAATTTTAGCAAAACGCCTCGACTTTTAATTGCCCATTTTTCTCAGTTAAGGATGGGACATTCAAAGTGTTCCAATTAAGAACTCCTTGTTTACTTTAGTACCAATCAAGAACTTTTTGTCAATTCTTTCATAACCACCGTTTACAATTGGTCACGTGACCAATTTTGGGGGCAAAAGCTTAGATAAAAACCTCAACTTTTACATACCACTTGTCTCAGTTAAGGATGCAACATTCAAATTGGAAGTCCTTGATTAATAAAATGGGTAAAAGTCGAGACCTTTTGTTAAAATTTTCCCTTAATAAATATACACTTATTACAACATAGGTAGATTAATAAAATCAAGTTAGAGGAGTTGGTTTGGAGGTATAGCTGTAAACCTAGACACCCGAGTTCGAGTCTCCAGTTCGACCCTTGAAGTCAGCAGTAAGGAAGTTAAATCCCTTGTGAATCCCCTAGGCCTAGCATGAATTATCTGCTTTTGACCGGCCCAAAGAATTAGTCTGATGCACGAAAGCTGACTCAAGACACCCTTGGTTACTGGAAAAAGTATAACATGACTGTATGGGCCACTTGGAAGCAATATGCATAGCCTAGAATGGAACCATGTGCTTTGGGCCTTATCCAGACTGCTCTAGCTAGCAACTTAATTCTTCCACCTTTTTTTCTTATTTTTTATTTTTCCCTTTTTGCTACATTAGATGAGATCTAATCCATAACTTATATTAATTCTAACATTTTTTCCATCCTCTCACACCAATTAGAGATTGAGATGTCAAACTTGTACGTCAAAAGATTGAGACATCTCAGACCTAATACATCAATATCCGAGAGACAAAAGATATGCATAATTAATTAAGAGTATATCACTCAATTATATTAACATGCATGTTTCCTAGCTAGAGGGATTCCCAGTTTAAGATTGTATACACAAATATATGTAGTAGAACACTGAGAGGGGATGCAAAAAACAAAAAAAAGCACTGTGTAGAGGCCGAAATTTTAGTGAAAAAGAAAATAACTAGAATTTGTCAATTCCAAATTTGATTGTTTGATTATTCAAAGATGACTATGTAAGTTGTGGGTCCTGTATAAAGTACACGTGGCATGTGACTTATTTTGATGAAGCAAGTTATCAAAAAGGAAGTCACCACGTGTCAATAAATTAATGATTATTCTTCCTTCAATTTAGCCCTTGACTTGCCTTGATTGATCATATCACATACAAATAGATTTAGCTGTTCAAAATTTATAGTTTATACCCTATAAAAATGAAATCCCTCAAAATATATTCAAAGGTTGAAAATATGTTGGGGTAAAGCTACATACATACCTGAAGTGGCCCTAACCTCTCAATCTACATGTGGCTTTATGCATTTTTAAGAAACATTTAAAAAGTATTTGTAATATTCTTTAAAAATTTTAAAAATGGACCTCCAGTTAAGATATTTGGATTATTTGTCACTTTAGAAAAAGAATTTATAATTTCACCTCTGTGCACACTGTGCAGGCCATAGATTTGTTCTATTTTCAGCCAGTATTTAAATTAAAATATTTGGAGTCACCTTGAATCATAATGGGCTGAAAGCATATGTCGACGCGTAGGAAAAACCTAATATATTCTTCTTACTATATAGTTGCACTTACTTGAGAAATCAGAATGATGCATAGCTATTATAGGGGCTAATTTGTAAAGAAGCTGATTAAAGAAACATGCATATATATATATATAGGCTCCTTCTGTTGAGGTATACCTCAACTTATTTATGTTGAGGTATACCTTATTAGGGCCCACACGAGTCATTTTGTGTAGATCCAAAAGGATCATTTTTTACATCTTCATTGATAGATCATCCTTGCAAAAAATTAGCCAAATCGGAAATCATTTGCTTATCTAACTTTAATCAAATAAATGGACGAACTAAATATTTTCGATGAAACCGTCCATTTGTTTTTTCAAAGTGAGATAGGCAAATGATTTCCGATTTGGCTAATTTTTTGCAAGGATGATCTATGAATGAAGATGATCCTTGCGAACAGTTCGGATCGACACAAAACGATTCGTGTGGGTCCCAACAAGGTCATACATCAACATAAATAAGTTGAGGTATACCTCAACAGAAGGAGCCTATATATATATAATGACTATATACTCTTCAAAGCTCAAGCAAAAGAGGGCATTCGAAATTTTGTAGATCATGTAAGGAGGTCAATGAAGTTGACAAGAGAGTCATGTGGTTTATGAATATTGCATGTAATATTCTTATAACCTAGGGGTGATTGGTGGTTGCTCTCACACTGACTTAGACTTTATTTTATCTTTATCACAAACACTGAATTGAATCATTCTGTCATAATTACTTCATTTCTTTTAGAACAATATTTGGGTCACTCCCATGGGGTATTCCAAGGTCACCTCATCCCCCTAAATTTCGATTTTGGCAATGTCGATGCATGATCGAAATCATTCACTTTTAGATAACCAATTAAAGATCATCGTTGTAAAAAATCAAATCAATCAGAAATTGTTTGATTATATAACTGTTGTCAATTAACTAAAAAAAACTAATGTTTTTCAATTAAAAAGTGATTTTTTGACCAAATCGTTGATTTTTTCTATATATTTAATCAACAACAGTCATATAACCAAAGATTTTCGATTAAGTTGATTTTTTACAGATATGACCTATAATAGGTGATCCAAAAAATGAACGATTCCGATCATATGCCAATATTATAGTAATTATGATTTTGGGGAGAAGGGTGACCTTGGGGTACCTCAGGCTAGGGGTGACTCAAGTAGTGTCCTTCCTTTTAATGCACAGCCATGGCATGATGTGATGTATGTTGAAACATATATTTAAACTGTGGTATGGAGGCTGCTGAGACCACAAGCACAACAGCGCCAATAAGCTCGCCTACAAAAACAAGCATTTCCGGACCATATTGACTATTGAAAAAAGGCAACTATATATGAGAAAGGAGAACCCTATGTAAATTGGACCATTTGGATATTATTTTGTTGAAGAAACAAAGAGGGAAATGAGAGAAATTGTTAATAGTTAATTAGGATAAACTACCTAGAATGTATCTTTTCTAAGATAAGTTCCCTCACAAGACTTCTTCTATAGTGCATATGTTGTCATATTTTTTTGAGATAATTAGACTTGAGTTCTTTAGAAAAACAGTTTTTAGATGAAGTTCAGAAGTATTTTAAAATTTATAAGAAATTTTTTTAATTCATAATAAAGTCCTTTAATTTATAAGAATTTTTTTTTTAATTCATACTAAAGTCATTTCAATTTATAAGAATTTTTTTTTAATTCATAATAAAGTCATCTCCCGATTTGAAGGATATTTCCCCTCCTACAGTGTATAGTGGGCTTTGTAGAAGCTGCATGTTAAGTTTTAACCATCCAAATTTTCAGAGTTAAAAACATAAAGCCGTTAAAGAAGAAAAATAAAAGGATTTGATTAAAGATCCTAAATCATTATCGGTTTTAGTCTAATAAAAACTTATAAAATGAATTGAATTCTAAATCTCCCCATTTTTTTATAATTAATTAGGATAAAATCGACATTCTATTGGTCAAATATGATGTAACATTAACTTATGTTAAAATAAGGGGGTGTGCGTGTAATAAGTTCAAACCTAAGGGGGTGTAAGTGAAATTATATATCCCTAAAATTTATAAAACCGATAAATACAGGAAAATCCCTAACTAAAAAATCCATTAGCCGACTTAGGCCTTTCTCGAACCATAACGTAATGCCAGTGATCATACTTAAACTATAATGCGCTAGCGAGAATGTGCAACCAAATTACACTGTCTTTGCCTAAACTAAATCGAAATTGAAGAAAACTACGCCAAAAGCCTTTTGATTAATTAACCTCATCAACCAAAACCCCATCAACAACAAAACATATACCATCCCCATGGATCAATGATACAGCGTCCAAGCAATCCATCTCCACAATTAGGGGGAAAGAAACTCACATCATTTGTAAATTCCAATCCTGACTTGAGATCATATAATTTAGTGGCAAGTATTAAGGGTGGGTTCGGTACGGTTACCAAACCAAACCCCAAACTGTGTACCAACTGAACCCCCCTTGGTTAGTCATTTTAGTTACCGAGACCAGTATTGGAATGTCAGTAAACCGGCACTCGGTTGGATCGACATTCTTGGTCGGCTTGGAATGGGCTCTGATCGGAAACAGAGAAAGAGAGATCGCAGAGAGAAGGAGGGGGGAGAGAGAGAGAGAGAGAGAGAGAGAGAGAGAGAGAGAGAGAGAGAGGGAGAGAGAGAGAGAGAGAGAGAGAGAGAGAGAGAGAGAGAGAGAGAGCATCAAAGAGAAGGAGGAGAGAGGGAGAAGAGGAGCATTTGGGGCAGCAACTGATCCTTGCAAGTTTTTCTCCAGCAAATAAAAAAAACTTTCTCAATCCTAGCACTTCGACCATAACCATCGGCATGATCGACCTCATCACCAGCTACAGCTACATCACTCCAATCAAGGCCATCCCCACGCCGCTCTTCATAGTCCCATATGCCGCCCCCATGCTGGCACGAAATAAATCATAATTTTGATTAATTTCAATCAAATTTTTCAAAATAAGAAATCAAGAAAATTAATTGAAAATTTGAAATGAAATTTGATGATGAGGGCTTATTTGACTTTTGGGTGTTGTTGCAAATTTTGATAATTTTTTTCTGGTTTGGTAATTGGGTTTATGAGATTATTTGAGTGTTGTTGCAGAAGGATGGGGAGGCGAAGAAGGATGGGGAAAATGAAGGAGGGTGTCACGCTCCAATTCGAGATTAAGAATTAATCATGGATTAAGGTGTGAATCACACTCTGATTATAGAATTAACTTCTATAACCAGAATGTGATAATGGAAAATAAAATGATTGGAAATAAACTTCATACTATTATTGTGTCACAAACTGGATTCAAACTTAATATACAAAATAAGTCGTATTTCTGTACAATACAACACTCACAGTCTCAAAATCTAAATTAACTCTGATTTGATTCACGCTTAATCACCTTAATTACTCTCGGTCAGTTTCACACTAACTTCCGCTATAGTACCTGCAAAGTCTATAAAGGGGTGAGCTCTAACCAACGGCTTAGTAGGAACATTCAACCTTATTATGCAAAATTAATTATATTGAAACTCATTGAAACATACAACATGGAGGAGTTAATACATAATATAATAATCTTATTAATGCATGAATGTTATGCTGCACTTTCTCGATTTAAGCCTCATAATATAGATAAAGAGTTAATCCATATAATAAACCAAACAGGTCTGCACGTCCCATACCATGTATTTTACCAATGTGGCCCTGAGTGTCCTATTATACAAATTATCACTCGATGCATATTAAAATATAAATTGCAATGCACATCTTCACTTTAATCCGCAATCAAAGTGCAAGATTTCCTAACTTCTATCGCAACCGAAGGTTCCAATGCGCGTTGGAAAAAAGATAGTTTTATCAGTCGCAACTGAAGAGGCGTCTCTCCCCATGCACTTATGAATTTAAATTTCACATCCAATCCCTTCTCACCACCATAAACTCCATTTCTCAATGAATCATGCTTCATGTACAAATAAATGTCACATTCAAATAAATGCACGTAATTATATATATTAATTAATTCATTCATTCATATCATATTCAAGTAATTCAAATAGTTCAGATAAATCACGTATTAGCACACATAACGCATTTTCAACAAAGATTCAATAAAATCAAATTTACAGTCAACGGTTCCCTAAATCCCCCTACCTCGAACTTGTGCTTAACTCGCCACTAGAGGTTGTCTCGTACTTTTCGGCCGTCCTCCGAGCCTAAGCACGTACAAGAAAATAACAAAAATCCACAATTAAATAAAGAATAAAAGTCGATCACTCTCTAATCCTAGTGTGTGTAGTGCAAACACTAAGTTCGAGGCCACGGATTGCAAAACAGAGGCCACCATCGGACTCAAAATCGAAAATGCAGTGGGGAGTGACTTTTCCCGGTCACCGAAGCCGCTGCACGCTGCCGTACACGCCGGTGATGCGAGTGGTGGTCCGGCGGCACTATTCATCATTGTTGATGCCCAAAAATGGTAGAGCAGTCAACGTCGAGTCGAACCACGTAGGCCCGTTGACCCACCAATGAGTGGATGACACGTCGAAGTGGAGCAGGAACGGGTAGCTGGGTTCAACTGGTGAGTAATGAGTGAGAATGGTATCCAAAGTACCCTGCGCAAGTACACAAAAGTGAGCGGGAAGGGCACCGGTGTGGTGCCGGCCAAAGCTCCTCCGACGCTCGAGTCANCTTGGTTGGGAACTTTGTACACACAGAAGTCCGAGCAGAACGACAAGTAACCACATGCTTGTTCCTGCTTAAGATATTGTTTAGAATCATCTTTAACCTTGTTGCCAGTTTTTGCTTATTTTTTTTTTCCAACTATGGCTCGCTATTTACCCTATCAAATCAACTCCAAATTGAGCAAACTTATACGTGTTTTAAAGCTCTGCAACCCCTCTTTACAACCATCTGAAGAACACTCAAAACGGATCTCTACAAATCAAGTTATGAGGCCTTAAAGTAGGCTACCCAGAAACTACAAAAATTTCTAGAAAATTTCAGATTTTCCAATTTCAAACCAACTTCAATCCCCTTCAATTCTAACACCCCAAATCAGTTTATTAGGCTTTGAAAACATGTTTGAAAAGCCTCCAAATTAAACACCCCACTTCAAAGTAAGCTAGAATCAAAACTCCATTAATAATCATTAGGAAGCCATCAAGTTAAGCCATCAAGTTATGTTTATGTTTGTGAGGATAAGTTCCATCGAGTTCTGTTTTTTAGGTTAAGTTCAGTTTTTTAGGTTAACTTTCCTTGAATTAAGGATTATTGACAAGTTCAGTTTTTGAGGTCCATACTCCTTAAATTAAGGAATATTGACAAGTTTCTTTTACATCAGTTAGTGCCTAAATCAAGGAGAGGTTGCGTGTAATCTTCTCCTTGGGCTGCTACTTATACTTCTTTCTGTAAATCAAAACATATAATGAAAATATTCAACATGGTATCAGAGCAGTGTCTTTCCTGACCTGTCTCTGCCCATTCTGTTTGCTGTTCTTCTTCTCAGCCAACAAACATGGCTGAAGAAAATTTTGTGAACCAGAAGGTAGAAAGGACTCCTGCTTCTCATTCAAATCAGGAGGCAGAACAGACTCTTGCTTCTTCTTTCTTTGACATAGATGTGAATACAAACCAGCGTCTTTGTTCAATTTCATTGAATGAATTTAATTATCTTCCATGGTCTAGAGTAGTTACTCTTGCTCTTGGTGGAAGAGGAAAGCTTGGCTTCATCAATGAAAGCAATTTGGCGCCAGATGTCTCTTCTTCAACGTACAACGCATGGCTGTGCAAGGACCAACTCGTTATGTCATGGCTGCTTAACTCTATGGAAAAACATGTGGCTGAAATTTTCAGCTACTCAGAATCCTCACATGATTTGTGGAAATCAGTGGATATGTATAGAAACCAAAATAATTCCGCTCGCGTTTTTCAGTTGAAGAAGGATATTGCTAGCCTCCAACAAGAAGGTAAATCCTTTGTTCAACATCTTGGCAATCTTAATACGATGTGGAACGAGTTAGATGTGTATCTACCTCACACCACCGATGCTGCGATCTTACTTAAAAGGGCAGAGGAGGATAAAATTTATCAATTGTTGGCTAGTTTGAGCTCCGACTACGAAGATCTTAGAAGTCATATTCTAATGAGCTTAGAACTTCCCTCTTTCCAAACCGTGTGTGCCACTGTTCAGCGTGAAGAGGTGCGAAGAAGGGTGATGAATTTGGAGGCTAATACAAGTGTACCAAATGCTAAGGTGTGTGTAGCAAACCACAAGTCCACAAGTGGCAGAGTCTACCAAGGGAAAAATCCACACTTGAAATACAAGTATTGTCATAACATTGGACATGTGGAGGAGAGGTGTTCGGTTCTACATCCTGAATTGAAACCAAAATTCAACAAAGACAACAAGACAGTTGTACTCAAGCATTCTCATGTCACTCTCTACAAGGCAAATCAGGAAATCAGGCTTCCACTTCATCAGCTAAGGGATTGCTTGATTTTACTACAAGTCCAACTGCACTCATCGCCAAATTTGCTACATATCTCCAACAAAAAAGGGCTATGAAGGGTGTGAAAAGACATCAGGAGCTAGAACAGAAGATCATATTGCCCTGCTTGGTCAGTTTGCAGGGTTTCTCACTGAGGCTGAGGGAGTACCACATGACAAAGGTTCAGGTATTCTTAATGCTTTTTTAACTGCGGTTCATACTAGTATTGAACATGATTGTTGGATAATTGACTCAGGGGCCATTGATCACATGACAAATAAATTCACAAACTTACATGATTTTCAAGAATTCCCAAAACTCTCTCAAGTGTCTGTTGCAAATGGGAAAGGTGCTTCAGTTTTGGGTATAGGAAAAATAAATTTGCTTTATATTGACATTAAGTCCACTGCTCTTTTTGTGCCTTCATTCCCTTTTCAACTCATGTCCATAGGAAAAATCACAAAAAACCTGAACTGTCTTGCCATCTTCTCACCCCACAATATTATTTTTCAGGATCTTGTCACCAAGAAGACGATTGGTGAAGGGTTCTTTCTTAATGGTCTTTATTACCTAACCAAGGAGCCTTGTGTACCCAAAGTTTTTCAAGCTAGTGTGAGTTCTTTCCAAGACCAACACATGTGGCATCAACGCTTAGCCCATCCGTCCGAACCTATTTTGTTGAAATTATTCCCAAACTTTTGTCAAACATCCATTAAGTGTGACACCTGCCACTTTTCCAAATTTACTAGGCTTCCTTTTGGTTCCTCAATGTCTAGAGCCAGTAAACCTTTTGAAGTTGTACACTCGGATGTATGGGGTCCCACTATTGAATCATTTGACGGTTATAAATATTTTGTTATCTTCGTAGATGATTTTACTTGGACTACCTGGTTATATCTTTTAAAATTTAAAAGTGAAGTTGCAATTGTGTTCAAAGACTTTCATAATCTTGTCAAAACTCAATTTAATTCACAAATTCAAATCCTAAGATCAAACAATGGCACTAAATACTTGTCTAACGTTATGTCTCAATACTTGAGTATACATGGTATTCTTCACCAAACAAATTGTGTTGATACACCACAACAAAATGGCATGGCAGAACGAAAAAAATAGAGATTTACTTAAGCAAGCTCGCGCCCTAATGTTTAACATGAATATTCCCAAGAAATTTTGGTCACAAGCAGTTCTCACCGCCACATACCTAATCAATCGACTCCCAAGTCGTGTTTTAGAGTTCAAATCTCCTTATGAGACTCTCAAGGATCGTGTCATTGATCTGTCACACCTAAAAGTGTTTGGTTGTATGTGTTTTGTTCACATTCAAACACCACATCGTGATAAGTTTGATCCAAGGGCAGTGAAGTGTGTTTTCATAGGATATTCTCAAACTAAAAAATAATACAAGTGTTTTAATCCTCCTACTAACAAACTTGTTGTATCCATAGATGTTAAGTTTAAGGAGGACACTCCTTATTTTAACAAGCAGGTTACAAATTCAAGACATGGGGAGCTGTTATTTGACTTGTTTCCATTGCCCAATCCTTCTGAGCAGTCCAGCGTTGACCCTCCCACAAGTACACTTGATCGTGCACACAGGCAGGGGAATACAGTTCCTCATTCAATAAGCCACGACACACAGGATCACATAGTCAATTCTCCACCTCAGCTCCACTCACAATCTCAATCTGACACAGAGGATCATGATGTGACCACGACTACTCAAACTGAGTCTATTTTAATGGCTCAACCTCAAGTTTGAAGCAATCCTGCTCGTGCAAGACAGCCACTGCCCAAACTTCTTGATTATGTCACCTTTGTTGCAAGGCATCCTCTCACAGCAATTTTAGACTATCACATGTTTTCTACGTCTCATACAGCCTTCCTCACTGGTATCTCAAATCATTTTGAGCCCAAAACATTTCAAGAGGCCAACCTTCACCAAGAATGGAAACAAGCAATCGCAGAGGAATTACGTGCTCTAAATGAGAATCACACTTGGAGTATTTTCAAACTCCCATTGGAAAGAATGCTATAGGAAGCCGCTGGATTTATAAAACGAAGTTCAATTTCGATGGTTCAATCGAGAGACACAAAGCAAGACTAGTTGCTCGCGGTTTCACTCAAACCTTTGGAGTGGATTACAAAGAAACCTTCGCCCCAGTTATCAAAATGAATACAGTCAGGGTCCTTCTCTTTGTGGCTGTTAATTGTGGTTGGTCATTGTTTCAAATGGACGAAAAAAATGCATTTCTCCATGGAGAACTTGAGGAGGAAGTGTACATGCAACTAGCCCCAAGTTATTCTCATAGTTTTGATGGCATGGTTTGCCGACTGCACAAGGCCATTTATGGCTTGAAACAGTCTCCTCGTGCATGGTATGCAAAATTGAGTTCCGTGTTGGAAGATGTTGGTTTCACAAGAAGCAATGCCGATTCCTCCTTGTTTGTTCGAATTGGGTTTGCTGGAAAATTAAT
The DNA here is from genome assembly GCA_003254865.1 of Dryas drummondii. Lineage (NCBI taxonomy): Eukaryota > Viridiplantae > Streptophyta > Magnoliopsida > Rosales > Rosaceae > Dryas > Dryas drummondii. The sequence continues at coordinate 1,003,529 of QANW01010875.1, read as the reverse complement.
GGTTCTCATCTATGTGGATGACATCATTATCACAAGTGAAAATGAGGCAGAGATCAATGCTCTCAAACATTCTCTACATAAGAAGTTCGCCATTAAAGACCTTGGCAAGTTGAAATACTTTCTTGGTATCGAGATGGCAGCGTCCCACAAAAGGCTGTTCTTGAACCAAAGAAAATATGTGGTTGATTTACTCCAAGAGGCTGACATGCTCAACTGTAAACCAACCACGACACCCCTTGATTGCAAGTTAAAACTCGATATGGATGGAGTGTTACTCACCAATGTGGGTTATTATCAAAGATTAGTAGGCAAACTCATTTACCTTACTATTACCCGACCTGATATTACATATGCAGTGAGTCTTGTTAGCCTATTCATGCATGCTCCCACTGTGAATCATCTTCATGTTGTTAAACAGATCTTGCGTTATCTCAAGGGTTCCATTGTCGTGGTATTCTCATGCGCAATAACTATTCCACCAAGATATTTGGATACACAGATGTTGACTGGGCTAGAAATGAACTTGATCTAAAATCCACCACAGGGTACTGTACCTTTGTTGGGGGCAATATTGTCACTTGGAAGAGTTAAAAACAGTAAGTTATCACTCAATCAAGTGCCGAAGCCGAATATCGAGCAATGGCTTCCACTGCGTGTGAACTCATTTGGCTCAAGGGTCTCTTATTAGATTTGGGATTTCCTATCAGTGAACCATTGTCTCTCATGTTTGATAACCAAGCAGCCATGCATATTGCAGTTAATCTTGTGTTCCATGAACGAACAAAACACATTGAGATAGATTGTCACTTTATTAGAGCCCAAGTTCAGTCCAAGGTTATTCAGACGATCTTCACTCATAGACACGATCAACTGGCTGATTTGTTTACCAAAGCCTTGGCCTTTGCTCAGCGTCAACATCTCCTTGGCAAGTTCAACTCGATTAATCTCCTCGATCCAGCTTGAGGGGGAGTATTGGAAGCCATCAAGTTAAGCCATCAAGTTCTGTTTATGTTTGTGAGGATAAGTTCCATTAAGTTCTGTTTTTGAGGTTAAGTTCAGTTTTTGAGGTTAACTTTCCTTGAATTAAGCAATATTGACAAGTTCAATTTTTGAGGTTAATACTCCTTAAATTAAAGAATATTGACAAGTTCCTTTTACATCAGTTAGTGCCTAAATCAAGGAGAGGTTGCGTGTAATCTTCTCCTTGGGCTGCTACTTATACTTCCTTCTAAATTAAAACATATAATGAAAATATTCAACATTTGATATTTCAACAAACATAAATCCCAAAACTTAAATATTTACTCAGTACACCTAAAACGAATTCAATATTAGCTCTTCAACTCAGGGGCTCTCTTCTCCACATCCAGTTCTCTCTCTCTCTCTCTTCCCCTGTTTTTCCTTTCTCTTTTCTTTCTCTTCTTTCTTGCTCTGTTTTCCTTTCAATTTGGTCTAACACCAGCAGCTGCCTCCTTTTTATTTAAACCCAACCTTATAACATCAACACAATAAACACACACACCACCACCGCCTAACACCACCGTCACAAACACACACCACTCAGTCGCTCACTTAAAGAGTTAATTACACTTACACCCCCCTGAGGTTTATCGTCTTTTCACATATACTCACCGAGGTTTCAAAAATTACACATACAAGAGAAAAACTATTGCATATAACCCCTGAGGTTTCAAAACTATTGCATATAACCTCATACAAGAGAAAAAAATAAATAAACAAAAAAGAAAATATTTGTATTGAGGTTGGACTTTATACCTTGAGTAATATTATTATGCCATTTCACCCCTTAACATACATTTTTGCATAATTTCTCATCATTTTTCGTCTCACTATAATGGATTATATACAATAGTTTTGAAACCTCAAGGGGTGTATGTGTAATTGTTGAAACCCCAGGGGATATATGTGAAAAAATAATAAACCTCAGGGGGTGTAAGTGTAAGTGTAAGTGTAATTAACTCCTCACTTAAACCTAACAAATCACAAGTTTTCCTTCCTAAGGAGGAAAGCTAGCACACACCACAAAATAGACACTTGAAGTTGCTAGACGTAAGTCTAGCAGCTTCCTCATTTTTATTTTTTTATTTTTATATATATTATAACGAGTTAATTACACTTATATCCTCTGAGGTTTATTGTCTTTTCACATATACCCCTAAGGTTTCAAAAATTACACATACAGCCCCTGAGGTTTCAAAATTATTGCATATGGTTACCCTGCAAGAAAAACAAATAAATAAACAAAAAAAAATATTTTTATTGAGGTTGGACCTTACACTTTGAGTAATCTTATTAAACCATTTAACCCCTTATCATATCTTTTTGCATAATTTCTTATCATTTTTCGTCTCACTATAGAGGGTTATATGCAACAGTTTTGAAACCTCAGGGGGTATATATATAATTGTTGAAACCTCAGGGGGTGTATGTGAAAAGACGATAAATCTCAGGGGATGTAAGTGTAATTAACTTATATTATAACTCTAATTAAAATATCAAATACAAATATATAAATTATAATAGTAAATATAAGTATAATTAAATATAAAACAAATAATTAAAATAACAAACATAATTTACTTTGTATTAAATTTAGCTTATTACAAAGGGGATGAGAGCTAGTGGGATATCTGCACGTGGGTGGGGTGTGGGTTTTTTTTTAAGTTTTTTAGTTTTTTGTGGTAGCAAATCAAAGTCTTTTCAATTGGCCATCAAAGCCATCTACGTCATTCAAGTTTTTTGTGATTTATGGGAATTGAGATTCCATGGGGTAGGGTTAGGGCTGCCCATCGGTCGGTATTGGGGCTTACCAAACCAAAACAAAAAAATTCGGTAATTTTTGATAAACTTCAGTTTTCGGTTTGATTTTGGTAATTTTGGTATCGGATACTTTCGGTTCATTTTTAATTTACTTCGATATATCTTCGGTTTATTTTCGATTTACTTCGGTATATCTTCGGTTCATTTTCGGTTTAATTATAATAATACTAATTATTATATACCAATATAAATTAAAATTTAATCAAATATGATGCATAAAATATAATGTTTGATTAATATATATTTGTAAGAGTAGTATTGGTAGTTTAGAATAGTATTAGTATTAATTGCAATAATATAAATATTAGTAAAAATATATATAAGTGTAATTAGTTTAATAATATTTATTAGTACATATCCTATTAATTTAGTATGTATATATACCGATAAATATGAGTAGATATTACATATATATATATACATATATATATGCATTACTTATCTAAAGATGAAATTATTATTTTCTTCAAAATAATAACATTTACTTTATTAGAAAATGACTATATATCTTAACTCACATTTTTTATGATATTAATATGATAACATTATACAATTATATTTTCTCATAGTTTTTTAAGATATTAGCAGTTTAATATTTACTGTACCACTAACATAGTAGTATTATATAGGCATATATAACTAAATTTTGGTAATTGTTTCAGTTTTTTTCGGTATATATTTCAGTTTTTTCGATAATAATCGATTCGGTTTCTTTCAATAATAATTTTCGGTAATCGGTCGGTTTACCAACTTTTTTAAGTTTTTACCAAAACCAAACCAACTTTTTTCAAATTTTTTTGTTTTCGGATTTTTGATTTTCAAATTGTGAAAATCGGTATACCAAACCAAAAAAATTATGTCGGTAGTCGGTCGGTTCGGTAAAAACCAAACCAAACCAAAGCAAAGGGCAGCCCTAGGTAAGGTGTATGGTAAGAATGAAAATAGCCAATCAAAGAATGCCATGTATTTAAAAAAAACATAAAAAAAGAGGTCTTAATCATTATATTTTATATTCTTTAAAAAAATTAGAGTTGTTTTGTTTAAGTCTTATTTTATTTTATTAATTAATTTAATTTAGACAATAAGGTATTTTGGGGTTTGGTTTGAGGTTTGAGTTTTGGAGTTTTTACTTTTAATACATTAAATATATAATACATTTTTATACCCTAAAATATCTTTCTATATAATTTAATTATATAATATATTTCTATATAAAAATTGATTAAAAATACCTTAAACCCTAATATTATACCATATCCTAAACCTTAGGGTATATAGGGTATATAGCATATAGTGATATACCGTATTCTAATATTATATCATATTATACCATATCTTAAACATTTTTATAGTTATATACTTATATACCAATTATGAAAGTATGAATTATAGTCTTAGGGTATAGGATATAAGATATATGATTTAAAATTTTTAAAACATACAATTGGGTTTAGACTTTAGGATTTAGGGTATGGGATATAGGATATAGGGTTTAGAATTTAGTGTATAGTTATATAGTATAATATATAGTCATAAATGACATATTTATGGTTCAATTGAAATAATTATATTAATTATATTATATAATTGTATTATATAAATTATTAATCATAGGGTTTAGGGTTTATAAATTATAGAAATGTATATAAATATATTATAGAAATGTATTTTAGGGTATAGAAAATTAGAAATGTATAAAATTGTATTATTTTAAATTAAATGTTACATATACTCGGTCCGATTTGATAAATCGACGGTTTTAGGATCTGAGAATCGAAATCGGAACCGAACATACCGGTTCGGTTGGCAAACTAATATCTCAGTACGGTTCTTCTCCGGTACGGTTATTTTTTACATCAATTGGGCCGGTTTCAGGTTCAATCTCGATTTTTCGATCAAACCGACCCAGCACTAGCAAGTATCGAATACCCACTACGAACCTACCATAGCCAACATGCCAATGAAGAAGCCATTAGAATCCCGTACAACAACTCCTTTACCCCGTCGAACAAATGAGTTAATTAGGATAAATTAGTTAGAGTCCGACCCACCATAATTTATTTTTTATTTTTTTGGTGGGTTTTAGCTCATTGACTAGTGTCCATATAAGCAAATTTCATTATATTATTGGATGAGTCAACTTAATTCAAAATTACATGTTTATTGTTCTTCTAAAATACCCTTTAGCCTATTTAGGTAATATTAGGAGTAATTAATGTTTTTGGCTCCATTGATTGAGGATATCAGTATTCTGCATGTGTCACCTTTGGACCTATTTTCAAATTAATTTTTCTATTGGCTGATTTTTCACATGGTGGGAAGCTTGTTGAAATGAATTTTACTTTAAAGTTCATATTTATAATATCTGAAATGAACTATTAATTCCCAATTTAAAATAAATGCTACCACTATAAGTCATTTTTTGACCTTTAGTTCAATTGTTTGCAATAAAATTGAAATGAATTACATCACTGCAGACGCTGTAATAGGTACAAGAAGAGCTACTTCAATGTACGGAAAACCTTACGTGATACCATTTTCCCTATCATGGTGTTTTTTCGGATATAAGATGTCATATCTATATATAATACTTTTTTATATAAGAAATATCAGATTAACGATATTCACAACGTACTGATCAATAAAGTCTAGGTTTGAAAAAAAATAAAAAATAAAAATAAAGATCAATGCGTGTAAGTATTTAAGGCAGAGGGCTCCAGTCTCTTTCTTCTTTACAGTCGCCTTCGGCCCTTCCCATGGAACTGAAAAGAAAGCATCCGAAAAGCCTCCTTTGGTGTCAACTGGTGAAAACAAGGAAATATGTAAGCATCTATATATATATATATATATAATGCAACATAATCATTGATGAAACAAACATGAAAGTCTACGACCATAATCACTCCAATGTAACAATGTTAAACCATATAAACATGTAATATTTTGTAAAGGAACTGGATTGGAGTGCTTACAGTTTGGCCATATTCACCAGTTCTGTTAATGCATTTATCCACTTTCTGAGAGACATTAGGTGGACAAGTATACATTTGTTCATCCTCTGTTTGACGTGATGCATAGACAACAGGTTCATCCATTCTTTCTTCGAGGTCTCCTCGTTCTTTAAGCAGCTTTAGCACACCTGCTAAGCCTTTCTGGACTGCAACTTCATGGGCAGTTTCATTTGGAACTATCTGATCCTTATCCCTAATAACAGAGTGTTCGTCTTCAGCAATATTTTAACTTCAGTCAGCCCACCACACTCATCCATTCTTTCTTCATGGGAAGCTTTGGGTTCTACATCTTCTTGCATTAAAACAACTTCACTTTCAGGCTTGTGGGATTCTGAAAAAGAACAGACAACATATAAAAGTCATTTTTTAAGTTATGCATCCCGTGAACAACTTGAAAAAGTTAAAAAAAAAGCACGAAATTGCGATGTAGCAGCAGAATATCTAGAATTTCCACTGGTTCAAAGGCTTCCAGAAGGCTCAAAAGTGGGCAGGCCATCAAATATATTAAATACGCTAAAAGAAAGATCAAACAGGTATGTGAAAAGTAGCAGGAGCAACATCATACCACTCCATGGGAAAATGGTAACTAACTAATAATCCTGAATTTGGCGAACGGTAAGATGGGTTACAGCTAACTAAAAGACACAAGATGACCGTTGAGACGTGACAGCTAACTAAAAGACACAAGATGACCATTGAGACGTGACGTCTTAAAAGGTTTTTTTATAAAAAATAAAAAAAAAAAAAAAAAAAAGAAAAAAAAATTTTTTTTTTATAAAAAAAAAAAAAAAAAAAAAAAAAAAGGATTCTGCTTCCAATTTTAACATTATCAAACTTATCAATGTGAAACCTCTTTTAAATAAAAAAATGCAATGCCTATAAGGGGCACCTATGCCCTAAAATAACCAAAGTAATTCTGAACTACTTTACCCTCACTAATGTCGCCATCAGCTAGAATCTTCTGACCATTGAGTGTTAAAACAGGGGCCTCCCCTTCCATTACATTGTCAAGGCCATAAAGAACTTCAACCCCAGCAATATCAACTGTAAACAGGTGTTCAGAGTAAAAGTTAGATTAGTCTGATCAAGAAACACAGAAAAACAACGAAGATCAAAACTGAGTTATCCAGACATTATTGACACGTCAAATGCAAAACCAAACCAAGCTCTCAAAGATACTATAAAAAATATTGGGTCCCACGAGTTGCAACTATTGGCTCATTATTATGCTCTAGAAACTTGGAACATGTAGGCAGTATACAACAAGCACAGGTGCATATTAACAGAATACTGAACTAAACCTCTAGACACAAACCACATACACACACAACACAAGTCTGTCAAATTATATACTTTTATGTGGTGGTCCGGTATAAAAATAAATAAAAAAGTTGGTAAGTCTACAAGTTCTACACAATATGCATTTTGTCTTTAGAATACCCCCAGAGTAAGCAAAAAGAAGCAATTCAAATTCCTATTGATGTCCAAACAGCCCTTTCAAGGTACTAGCTGCTATTGAGCAATATAAAAAAATAAAAAATAAAAAAATTCTTGTGTAGGAAGGAATCTTACAAGTGGTATCCTGGGCTGTCTCTTCATCTGCACTTTCTCGTCAACCAATATTGTCCTGAGAAAATCCACAAGGAATGAATGGTCACCAAAAAAACCAACAAGCGGTTGAAATGCAACGCAATGCAAAGAAAACACTATCAAACTAACATGTTCCTTGAAAATCTTTGACAGCTGTAAAGCTTTCTCCTCTTCAGAATTCCATTTCTCCTCAGAGACGCCTTGTGTTTTCTTCTCCAATCTCTCTCCCTTTGTTCTGAATAAGAAAATTAATCACAGGATAAAATTAGCAAGATATCAAGTAAATTGTCAAATAATCAACTGACAGTTGCTTATCAAAAGAAGAATGATCACATGCTATCAATACCACCCATTATCTGTCTTCAATTCAAATCATGTAATTCATTGTAAAACAATAAATAAACATGTTGATTCCAAATAATCAACAATCAAAGCCAAAGCACATAACCTAGGGCTGGGAATAGGTTGGGTCGGGCTCATATTGGCCAAACAACCGACCCACCTATGTTGAAATCCCAAAACTGACCCAATATTGTGGGTCAGTTAATGGTCGGCCACCCGAATTTTTCGGTTGAGGTTGGGTCGGTTATGGTTTTGGCCCGACTGTTTTTTTTTTTTTTTTTTTTTTTCACAACACAAATAACAAATTATACTCAACAGAGCTCCTAAAAATATTATGTTTGCTAACTGTAAACCAAATAAGGAGGACCACTTTCAATACTTTGATCAGAACATAACCATGCAACAATTGATTACATTACATAGGAAACTAAAAGCTAGAGGCAGAGAAATTGCACACCTTCGTCCATGAATATGGATTCAGAACAAGTTCCAATGGATTCAAAATTACACCACTACTAGTCTACTAGGAACTTACTAAGTATAGGAATTCAGAAAACAACAAATTACTATAGGTTGCCTGCTGCCAACAAATTATAGGAACTTACTAACCAACAACTTCAGAAAACAGTATAGGAATTAGGAACAACAAAGTCAAAAACTATGGGTTGCCTGCTGCCAAACACAACACCAAACTACCAAAAGCTCTAAACAAATGCATCAAAAATAAATCAAACCAAGAACAAGAACAAAGTCAAACGAAGAACAAAATCAAACAAAACTACCAAAATCTAGCCCTCATGCAGTCTTGCTATTGCAACTTGGGCACTTATACTGCCTTGATAAAACTCAGCCTTTTCCTTGGAAGAAGAGCTTGATTAGGTGGTGGTGGAAGCTTGGATGGAAGATTGGGTAGCTTCACCACTTGGTCCACTCGTAGTTGGTGCAGGTGGAGGATTTCCTTGGACATTTTGCAATGCTAGCACCTCTGCAAAATCACACCATATCAAATAATAAAAACCTGAAAGATACATCTATATTAAGGGGAACTGGGCAGCTCATCAAGTGCCCATCACAGCAAAAAAAGCAGGACCAAGTCTGCTTTGTCCATTCCCAGTTCTGCAACTTATACATCAACTAGCAACTAGCATGTTCAACCTAATGCACAACCAGTGAACTGAACTCAAACCAAAAATGCCAAAAATGCAGCAACTCAACCATTAGCAAAACATCAGTGAACTCAAACTCAACTCAACTCAACTCAAAGCAGTGAACTCAACTCAAACCACTGCCAGTGATGAACTCAACTCAAACCAAACCAGTGATGAACTCAAAAAATGGAAAAAATGCAGGAAGTTGTCTGATACAAGGCTACCATTTTATAACATGATATTGTCTGATATGCAAAAAATGCATGAAGTTGCAGATTCACATACATAATATGGCAATTGATGTCTACTTATTAGCCTAACCATAATATGGCAGATTTACATACACAGATACACTAACCAAATCAGTGATCAATTAAGTGAGGTTAATAAAGTTCAAAAATAAAATAAAATAGCAAAGGGATTACCATTTTCAACTTCCTCCAAGGTTGAATAAAGCTCCAATTCATCTTGGGTTGGCTCCTTGTATAAGCTAAACCTATCTGCCTTGAGCCAATCGTTTGTGCATATCAATGCCTCCACCATCTTAGGAGTCAAAGAACTCCTAAAAGGATCCACAACCCTTACCCCCAAGCTAAATGCACATTCGGAAGCCACACTAGAAACCGGCATTGCAAAGATGTCCTTTGCAATCTTAGCCAAGATTGGAAATCTAGCCGACTTCGCTTTCCAATAAGGCAAGAGCTTTAATTTGTTCTTCTTCACCTCTAAGTGAGGTTCAAGCAAGTACCTATCAACCTCATCACTTAAGGCAGCCACTTGGTTTTCCCTTAGATATTGATGATATCTAATATCATCCTCATCCTCCTCTCCATCATCACTACTACCCTCCTCATCCGAGTCACCTTGCTCATCACCATCATCACCACCGTCATCATTGGGTTGATTTCTTCTAGGCCCCATCTGCCCATACTCTTTAAACAAATCAATGAGCATTTGTTTTACTTCCCCTTGTAGCCTTTCCACCATCAAATTATCCATCCCTATGTCCCTTAGGTGGAAACCCACATAAGACAACTTGTACCTTGGATCAAGAACAACCGCAAGATAAATAAAGCGGTTTACATTCTCCCATTTCCCCCAATATTTGTCAAATTTCTTCTTCATTCTTGCTGCCACCTTATGCAACACCTCAAAACTTGGCTTCTTCATCTCCTTTTCCAACAACACTTGAATAGCCAACAATTTCTTGAAAATCAAGTGGGCGGTGGGTGTTTCAGAAGCACTCAGTTTGAGGGTGGTTTCATAAAACACCTTCAAATAGGTGACAAACTCCTTGGAATTCTCCCAATCCAAAGTATTTAGACACCTAGTGTTGTCATGCTCCTTGAAGTAGTCTTGGAACCCCGAGTCCATGAGGCCTAACCTATCAAACACCCTAGAAAACTTCAAAGCTTGCTCCAACATAAGATAGGTGGAGTTCCACTGAGTACACACATCCATGCATACAATTGGCAGCCCTCCTATGCCTTCACCATGGGCAAATTCTCTAAACTTCTCTAGCCTTTGCGGTGATGATCTTACCCACTTAACCCCCAATCTAATTGCTTGAATTAAGTCATTTAGAGCGCTCATCCCATCTCGTACAATCAAATTCAACACATGGCAGCAACACCTCATGTGTAAATGAGCTCCATTATACACAAGCCCCTTACTTCTAGCAAGCCTTCCCTTGAAAATTTCAATGGCCTTGTCACTGGCCATGGCATTATCTACCGCAATCGTAAAAACCTTCTCTATCCCCCAATCCCCCAACAAACATGTCTCCAAAGCTTTGGCAATGGTCTCACCCTTATGGTTGGCAATTTGACAAAAGGAGAGAATCCTTTTGTGCAAATTCCAATCATCATCAATAAAATGGGCGGTGAGCACCATGTAATTAATATTTTGAATGGAGGTCCAAGTGTCCATAGTGAGAGATACTCTTGTACCAACACTCAAAATACTTTGAAGCTTTGCCTTCTCCTTAAGAAAACAACTCATGACATCAAGAGCAACCGTCTTGCGACAAGGCACAAGAAATTGAGGGTTTACAGCTTGACAAAAAGCTCTAAACCCGGCTGCCTCAACCATATTGAATGGGAGCTCATCTATGATAATCATCTCTATCAACTTCTTTTTAGCAAAATCTTTGTCATAGTGTAAAGGAACAAGCTCACCTTTGAGGTTATTTGCCAACAACATTTGCTTGGGGTCACGCTTGTCCACCCTAACCGGAGATTCCAAGCAAGCATTAAACATATGATGCCTCATGTTGGTGGTGCCATAACTCCTTGACCCACAAGGATACTCCTTCACTTTGCAGTAATTGCAAACTGCCATAACAGGCATGCAGTAGGTGCCATCCTCATTCATCTTGTAATGAAAGTGTTTCCACACTTCAGACTTCTTCTTCCCCGGCTTAAAGGTTGTTTGTGTTGGTTGAGGTCGACTACTAGCTGTCACACTAACTTGAGGTTGTGCTTGAGGTTGAGAGGCTTGAGACGGTTGAGGTTGTGAGGTAGAAGTATTAACTTGTCTCTTTGTCATTCTAAAATCAGTCAACAATAAAAATCAGTAAACTCATTTCAACCAAATTTTAAACTAGTATAAACTCATAAACAACAATAAAAACCAAAATTGGTGTTAACACCCTACTGTGTGATTAAATCAACCATATCAAAACCAAAGTTTAAACTAGTATAAACTCATAAACAACAATAAAAACCAGAATTGGTCTTAACACCCTACTGTGTGATTAAATCAAGCATATCAAAACCAAAGTTTAAACTAGTATATAAACTCATAAACAACAATAAAAACCAGAATTGGTGTTAAATAACTAATAAGTAGCTAAAGGAAGTATATAGAGGCCATTTTGTTGACAGCAATTCATCAAATATTGTTGGAGTATGGCACCACTGCTATCCAAGATGAGATGCAGGGACAGAATGCCTACCTCACTGGCCTTAGCATACTAGGTGGCACTGCTCTTTTCCCATCCATGTTGGAAGTAATTAATCATTCCTCTATTTCCGATCTATCTAATTATTAATAGTTGCATACATTTTAATAGCCATATTAATGACCAGGTATGCTTACAATTAAATATAAAAACAGGATGCACACATCTCAGTTTCTTAATTACGCATCATACATACACATAAAGTGTGGTTTTATTTTATATCCATCTCTTTTAATATGTAGTACTCAGCTTGCACCATGCATCTAGAATTAATGAAGTTTGAATTGCCTTTTTTAATTACAGGAGCAATTATGGGTCCTCCTGATACTATTTTCATTTGTTTGATGGAGATAGACATCTGACATAAACTAATTAACCTTATAAAGGAAACCCAAAAAAAAAAAAAAAAAAAAACAGAGAAAGAGAGTAGCTAAATAACTAATAAGTATCTAAATTTCTAAGCTTAAACCTTCTTTTCATTACCATAGAAGCAAAATGTATGTTTAATGGAGAGGTAGCTAGCTTTTTTTGGACGAAAACTAATTAAGGTTGGTGAGGGAAAGAGGGTTCCCATCAAGGAGGTTGCATGATGGCCTTCTTCAATCAAAAGGAGAGATTTTCTCTCCATGCTTTGGAAACAATAATAGTAGAAATGTTAATAAAACTCAGCCTTTGCCTTGGAAGGAGAGATGGACTTACATGATTTATGATAAGCAAATTAGGGATTTAGGGCAACTGGGCAAATGAGAGAGATGGTGCAATCTTGGTCGCCGGTGATGCAGAAGATGAGTGATGAGCGCAGATGAGATGAGAGAGCACTGGAGCCTAGAGGAAATCGAAGTGGCTGAGACGGAGAGAGTGATTCGATGGTCAGCTTAGAGAGAGAGGCTTGGGAGTTGGGTTTGGGCCTGGGATATTTTTTCCAACTCATACACACACAGCCCAAGCTACCAAAGGCCCAGCTTTAATTCCATAAGGTAGGTTGTTTGGGTCGGTTCAGGTAACCGACTATTGCCATTTCCAAAATTGACTACCGAACCGATGGTTGCGGTTCGGTTGGGAACAACCAAACCGACTTCTGTGGATTGGATGTCGGTTGCAACCGACTCTCAATTCCGGGTTAGTATTGGGTCGGTTGTCGAGTAAAAATCAATCCGTTTCCAACCCTAACATAGCTAACCCAAGCATATTTATTATGCATATTGTATATCAAATGCCTAAAAGTTCAGAGTGTCCATAAAACCACTTTAAATGAGAAATAATGAAGCATAAATACTTCAAAAATAAATCAAAAATTACACAAATTTGAGGATAAGGTCACTCACGTCACTCATCGCTCTCCATCAGTAAATATATAAATTTGAGAATAAGGTCACTCACCACTCTTCATATGTAAATAAATGTGTATTTCAGCCTTACAAGTGAGGGGTGCGTGGTTGACCATTTTTTGTTTTGTTTTGTTTACAACAAGTCTTGAACTTAAGTCCTACCATTTTCCCAGAACACCAGAAGCCATAGGACCTACAGATTTATCAACAAATTCACTTAAAACATCTTGGCATAAGAAATAACTAAATAAGATGTCTTATGTTTTAAAAATCTGTATATAATAATGAACCCTTATCAAATAAGCTTTCTATTAGATGACAATTTGCTAATTTGCAATCACTAGTGCATTTAACAACAAATACAACAAAGCATAAAATAAGGCTAGTATGAAGCATCCTAAGGAATGTCATGAAAATCCCACTTTTAACATAAAATTCTGAATACAAATAACAAACCTATCAAAGTCCAAATCATAAGTAGGTAGAGCAAAACCTTCCACAATAAGTAATTGTAACAAAGACAAACTTCATGGAGCATACTAGGTCAACCGAGTAGTATACATTAAGGTTTACGTTTCAGTAACATGATTCATTTTATGGCTCTGAATTGAAAAAAATAAAAAATTACTGAATAAAAATGGAGGCAATGGATACAAAGAAGATGTATCATAGTCTTGACAGTGAATGCATAATTTTTCACTTTCATGAAACGATTCATAGCAAAAAGGTATAATAATTGACAGTGAATGCATAATTTTTCCAAGATGATAGCTTTCATAACTAAGAACCATATACCAAAATCTCTAAACATCAAAATCTAAATGTGATAGCTTTCATGTGGTAAGAACTGCAAATACTTAAGTCTTCTAGTAATCACGTCAAATGATCAGGCATGCCATACAGACCTATTACATCATAATTATTCTTTAAAGGGAGGAGAAACTACATAGAACCCAATAAGAACAAAAAAAAAAAAAAAAAAAAAAAAAAAAAGATTTTTGGAGCCACAATATCAAACTGCAGTAGCATACTCAAGGCAAAATGGCTTTTCATTACTTAGTTAGAAGAAAGAACTGGTAAAATCAAGGTTTCTTTTCTTGTTCAAAATAGTAAATAATGCTTATTTCTCAGTGGGAAAGATATTTTTAATTTGGAGATACATGTACATGGCCTAGAAGCATATGCGCGCAGTCAACTGTATAGATAGAACATTGAATCCATATCGAAGAGAACGCTGAAGAAAAGAGTAGCCAATACAAGTGATGAGTTTGTAACCACAATTAGATCCTATTGCCTCAGTTCAATTGAGACCACCTCTTTTTCTCCTTCTATTTGATAAGAAAATTGATTTATAAGAACCAATAGGGTGCTAGAAAAATCAATCTAAATATATACTTTAAGTTGATAGTGGGATTTTTCAATCAATCCATAAATGGTTGCTCTGACAATATTGTGACATCCTTTTTTCTGGTCAGCAACATAGGGATATCCTAGGAATACAACGATAGCATATTAAGAAAGCAGAAATCTGGAGCAGGGCAAAGGTGTGTTTGTAAATAAAACATTTAGACTTAGAAATTTGGAAAATTAGTGAACATCATATTTCTAGGCCTAAAGTGAAAATTCATAATTAAATCACCACAACTCCAAACCACAAGGTTTTACTAAAGGAAGCTCCATTTACATGTCCACTAACTGTCCTAGCCATTTTAGATCAAGGTTTGCATCACAAAATGTTAATAGGTCTATGTCTTGGTTCAAGGTTTGGGTTTCAAGGCACTGTCACTCTTTCAGTAAATCAGGGAAAACTTGTAAAATGTGCCAAAAAATTCATATAAGGTCGGATTAATTTGGTTCTTGGCTCAAAATGACCACTAGGATGTCTAGTTTCAACCCCCAGAGTTTCAAATCAAGATTCCCTACCAATCGGTACAGAATTCAGAAAATGCAAGGGAAGGTCAGTGACCTCAAAACTCATAAACTTAACTTTCAAATGAGGTTTGGCTCTTAGGTGATCTTTACCATGCCAAATAGTCATACATGCACAAACATAGTTCCAGAGACCAAAAAAAGTCTAAAGATATAAAATCTAAGGTCTCTTAGCCTTCACAACAAGTGAACAAACTTGTTTCTTTCTCATGCATGGACAAAAGAAAAACAATTTGTTTCTTTCTCATCTACCTCCGGCCTTTTCTTCCATATTTTTCCTCTTTATCTCTAACTAAAACTGAAAAATTAAAAACCAAAAACAAAAATAGATTGACTCTTATGTTGTGATTAAGTACTAGTGGTCCTACCTTTCCCTGTCAAGCGGGATCAGAAAATCTCAACCGGCCCAGCGGTAGCATTAAAGACACTGAACATCTCATCAATTCCACATTTTCCATACCAATAATTAAACCATGAGGGCCTGTTTGATGCAAGTTTTGGAGGCTAAGAATGAAAAATCAATTTTATTCTCATATTTGGTAAGTACATAGAATCATTTTCTGGCACAAGAGAAATAATTTCCCTTATTTGGGGGGGAAAATGAAACCCTTATTGGAGCTTAGGTTTTGTTTTCCCCCTCTTAGGAAATCATTTATTGCTTATTTTGTGGATTAAACTAATCCTGATATTTTATTAAATTAATTAAAAAAATATTACTTTTGTTTAATAAATAAGGGTATAATCCAAAACTTAGACTAATTTTATTTCATATTCCTGCACAAACCAAACAAGCGAATAAAAATAAAAATAGAATTATTGGTTTACTTTCCCATCATTACCAAATGAGTGAATGAAAATCTTACATTCTCTTCTATAGGGGTGGGCATTTAAACTGCGAACCGGGCACACCGAACCAAACCGAGGGTAAAAAAACTGTGTTGACCAAAACTAGTCAAAGATTGGACCAAACTGGACCGGACCGGTCCAATACGGTTCCGGTTCGGGTGCTGCTCTTCTTGAAGCCAAGGCGGACCATGTAGGACCAAAAACATATATATTTATACATATTTATACCATTTTATATTTTTATACACTTTTTTACACACATTTATACACATTTTAGATAATAAAATTAATATTAACCTAGCTATATTCTAGACCTTAAAATATATTTTAGATATCCCTATATTGCCTATATAGTATATTATATATATGTATTTTACTATATAGTATATAGTTTATTATAATACTATAGTATATCCTAGCTTATAATTTTATATATATATATATATTATTGTTTACTATAAGACTATACCATATACCCTAAATGCCTTATGGCCCGTATACTCTAAACCCCAATTGAAACCCTTAAACCCTAATTAGATTAGTCAATTACAAATTACCAATTTAAACCCCAATTGAAACACTAATTATATATTTGATAGTACTATATAGTATATAGTTTATAATACTATAGTATATCCTAACTTATAATTTTTTTGGTTAATTTCAGTTCAGTAACTCAAGTTTGCTTCAAATTTCAATTTAGTATCTCATGTTTAAAATTTTGCAATGTCATAACTCATTTTTCCAATTTGTTGCAATAACATACCTCCGTCAGTATGTCTCTCTTAAATGCTAATGTGGCACTTATGTGACACTCTCACAATGATGACTAGATGTCACGTGCTCTTATAACAGGCCACGTCATGCCACATGACAAAAATAATTAAAAATATAAAAACATGGCACGTAATTATTAATTTTTTTCTTTCAATTTTAGATTTTAAATTATTTTTTATGTCATGTGGCATAATGTGTCATGTTGTCAGACCACGTGGTATCCAGTCAGCATTGTGGGAGTGCCACGTAAGTTCCACATCAGCATTGAAGAGATCTTTTAACAGTCATATTGACGGAGGTATGATATTGTAACAAATTGGAAAGATGAGGTATGACATTGTAAGATTTTAAACATGAGATACTAAATTCAAATTTGAAGTAAACTTGAGGTACTGAAATAAAATTAACCCTAATTTTTTTATGTATATATTTACTACAAGACTATACCCTAAATACCCTATACTCTAAACCCCAATTGAAACCCTCAAACCCCAATTAGATTAGTCAATTACAAATTACCAATTTAAACCCTAATTGAAACACTAATTATATATTTGATAGTATCATATAGTATATAGTTTATAATACTATAGTATATCCTAACTTATAATTTTTGTATGTATATGTTTACTATAAGACTATCCCTATACTCTAAACCCCAATTGAAACACCAAAATTCAATGAAACCCCAATTGAAAATTTGAAACCCTCAAAAAGTCAAACCCTAATTACTAATTAGATTAGTCAATTACAAATTTGCAAATTACCAATTTACCTATTTGGCCATTTAGGCAATTATGCCAATTACCCTACTTAAATACCCAATTATGGATTACCCCAACCCCAAATCCCCAATTGATCTCTCACTCTCGTCTCAGTCTCTCACACAGTCGAGTTTGAACTCTTTGCTTTGTCTCTCACTCTCAGCTCTCACGCTCATCTCAGCCTCTCAGGTAACCATCGGCATCGTCACAGCATCTCTGATACATCTCGTCGACATCGTCTCAAGTAACCATCTTTCTTACTCTCATATCTCATCTCGCGTCTCTCATATGTCAGTCTATCATCTCTGTGCAATTTTGGGGTTTGATTTCGGGTTAGGTCCAGTCTTTCACTCTCTCACTCTCTCATCTCAGGCTATCATCTCTGTGCAATTTGGGGTTTGATTTTAGGTCCACTCTCTCACTCTCTCATCCAGTCTATCATCCAAAAATAATGCACTGGACCAGACCGAAACTGTTACTAGTCTGGTTTGGTCCAGTTCTGCTGCATCAATTCCGGTGCTCAGCACCGCACTACACCGAATAGGCTTCTCCAGTGCAGTGCCGGTGTGGGGGGAGAATTGGGCCGGACCGCACCGTGCCTATCCCTACTCTTCTCCTTGGAAAAGGCATTGAAATTGATTTCCCAGGAAATCAATTCCACGAACCAAACCAGCCCTAAGAGTTCAAAGTCACCCTGTATTTCATTATAAATGCCTTCACAAGACTTCATGTACTTGTCATTTGAAGGCGATTCCATAACCATTAACTACAATGTATTCCTTCAAACTATTTGGGGTTCGCAGTTTGTTTCCCAAACTAATTTTTTAGACGGTTATTCCTCATATTATGTTTTGTCAAATAGAAGACCCTTAACCCGTAAAAATTAATATTTGATTATTGGGAAACTGTCATTTAAGTCCTTTAATTTAAAAATTTATTGAATAAAGCCTTATGACTTTTAAAATTCTAACTAAAATTTAATAATATTGTAACAATTTCATATTACATAATATTGGTCCAGTAGTTTCAATTTTTTCACACATACCAGGTGCCGAGCCCTTGACGGTCATTTTCGGTGTTCGGCAGTACATTTTTACTTCTTCTCAAGTCCTAGTTTGTTGGCTTTATATTAGGTTTTAACTCTGAAATTTTGTGCAGAACATGCAGCCTCCATAAACCTCATTCTATATCCTAGGAAAGTATGAATCTGTACCCTATACCCTTAAAAAATAAAAAAATAATGACATATTTATTTGACAAGGCAATAGTAAAAAGACTTTATTTAGAAAAAAATAAGGACTTTATTTGGGAAAAAAAAAGTCGTAAAGTTTTTTTTTTAAAAATAATAAATGTTAGAAGGACTAAACTCTAATTTTCCCTTGATTATTTTCCGTCAATTTTATAATGTATGACGAAATGAGGTTTGGGATAAATTGTAATAATAACTCCGGGATGTCCCCTTTTTTATTTTTGTACATAAACAAGGATTGAATG
The DNA here is from genome assembly GCA_003254865.1 of Dryas drummondii. NCBI lineage: Eukaryota > Viridiplantae > Streptophyta > Magnoliopsida > Rosales > Rosaceae > Dryas > Dryas drummondii. The sequence goes on along the minus strand of QANW01010875.1, from coordinate 984,497 downwards.
CTCAATGGCAAATGAGAAATTCTATACATACAAAAAAAAATCTTTTTATTTTACCCAACTTCTCAATTTACCCAACCATCACTTTTTTGAAATTAATATTTTCTCATTTCACCCAATCCAAATTACTATCATACTCTTATTAATAATACCCAACATCCCTCCCTCCTAAACTTATCTTCAACCTCACTCTCATAACTAAACTTTAAACCATAAACTAATTTTTGTCCCCGCATCATCCAATCAAGTTTGTTTTGACAATGAAGATTTAAATCGTTGTTTGGGAGCGCCTTTAAATGAGGGTTGTGTGCAAAATTTTTTGTGTTATGAACGCCATGAACAAATCTAGATTTGCGCAGTGTTTGATGGAGCAGTGTCGTACATTTGCATTATGTTCGGCAAATGCCTGCTGAACATTGCATTTTATTCGGCAGGCACCTGCCAAACATTTGCATTATATTCGGCAGGTGCCCACCAAATAATGATAGGATGTTCAGTAGGTGCCCACCAAATAATGGTTGTGTAATAATTTTGGATATTTTTGCACTATTCGGTGGGTACCTGCCGAACATCCTATCATTATTTGGTGGGCACCTACCGAGTATCCTATCATTATTCGGTGAGAACCTGCTGAATATATATAATGCAAATGTTCAACAGGCACCTGCCGAACATAATGCAAATGTTTGGCATTGGTTCATCGAATGAAGCGCGAATCCATATTTGCTCAAGCTTTTAATACCCACGAAAAAATGTAGAAAATTAGCACACACACCTCATTGGAGTCTGGAAATAATGATTTGACTCTCTATTCGGGTTAAAACACTTGATTAGATGATATGAGGTCAAAACTTTGATTATGATTGAAGTTTGGTTATGAAAGAGGTCGAAGATGAAGATATGATGTTGGGTATATAAAGAAATAATTTTTTTTTTTTTTTTAAGTTGCATTTGTCCTCAATGGTCATTTCATCCTACATAATAATCTATTCATGATTAAAAATTTTGCTTAGTAAAATAGGAAGAATGTTGGGTATATATAAAATTTTTCATGGCTGCTATGGTCAAAGACTTAAAGGAAAGGATTGAACCAAAAAAAAAAAAAAATGAAGGGAAAGGGGTTTGAGACATGGGGTTTTCTTTAAATTAGAAAAGAAAAGAAAAAAAAATAAAAACCTTTCCTATTGCCGAGCTGCGTTTCTGAGAGGCTGAGAAAGAGAGGAGACTAAAAATGGGGAAGCAGGATGGCGAGTTGTGGGACGATTCTGCTCTTGTCAATGCTTTTGACAACGCCATGTCCACCTACAAGNTCTCCCCCCTCTCTCTCTCTCTCTCTCTCTCTCTCTCTCTCTCTCTCTCTCTCTCTCTCTCTCCCTCCACACACACACACACTCACACTCACCGAGTGACTCCATAGCTTCGACTACATACATATTGTTTTCATTTTCAGACTTAAAGCCTTTTCAAGATTACTATAATTTTATTGGGCACAATTTGATACCGATTTTTCATTAAACACCAAAAAATGGAGAAGCATGGACTGGACTGGCAAATTGGCAATTTCATAGTTTTCACAAATATCTAATATCTCCTCTCTCTCACCTCATTTTCCAGAAAATGCATAGCAATAAAACTAACAATGACGGTTCAACCAATGGAGAACAACCCAGTGTAGAGCTTGACCAAAGTGAGGAGGCTACAAGGTGAGTTCATCACTTGCCAAAGCCCATGTCTTTAATAATAGGGGATTTAGCAATAGGTCTCAAAAATCTACTTTTTTGTTATTATATCTTACTAAACCCTAACCTACACTAATTCAGTGATAATTGCACAAATGTAAATCGGTGAGAATTACTCCCTTAGTTAATTTGTTTGTTTGTTTGGTTTTTTTTTTTTTTTTTTAATATTCCGTTTAGAGTTTTAGTCTTCATGATTTAGGACTAAAGCCCTAATTCCTAAACCCCTAGGCCTAAATCTTAAAGCCCTAGCCCTAAATCATAAACACCTAAACCCTAAGCCCCAAGTCCTAATATATCCTAGTAGAATAAACCACAAATGTAACTCAGCGAGAACTACATCAATGATACTCAGTTAATTGTTTTTTATTTCATTTTTGGATTCCGTTTTGAATTTAAAGTCCTAAATCATAAATCATAAATCATAAACCCCTGAACCCCCCTACACCCTGCCCTGATAAATCCTAATAAACTAACCTTAAAAAAAGGAGGCTGCTCGAACGGGATTGCTTCCATCAGCATACGTGGTACCCGTATGCTAAATAAAACTTTTCCTCCGGTGTTTTCAGTTTTTGGGACTGATCCCTAATTTACTGTTAATAATAGGTTTAGTAATTTTGATTATCATTAAAATAAGAAGAATATTGATTAAGTAGTGTATGTATACTTATGCTGGTAGAGTTTTTTGTTTCTTTGCATTTTTATTTGTGTTTTTTTTTTAAAAGAGTGCGGTATATATGCTGTCTACTATATCAGAAAAACAAAAAAGGTATTGTAGTTCTACTACTTATTTTGGACTTCTGAGCCTGTGATCTAAAATTTGATGGGTTCCTTTAGATATTGAGAAGAATTTTGTGTCTGGAGGTTTGATTTGTTGAATTCAGAGTTTGTGCTTGGAAGTTTGTAAAATAATTATGAGATGGAGAATATAGTTAAGATAGTGTGATTAGAACTTCGATCTAAGAGCTCAATTCTAGAAGTGTACTAAAATTTATAGGTTTTTGGGTTAGGTGGGACTGGATTTGTGATATTTTCCATTCTATCCTACTACTCGTTGGACTCGTTTACAAAAGTTTTCAATCTGAACATAGAGATGTAGTGAATGTACATGCACATGTATCAATATGCTCAAGGCAAGAGTCCTTGTCTTTGTTACAAATACAAGTACAAAAGCATACATGATACTAGTACAGAAGCATAATGACACAAATGCACTCAACTTTTTCTCACCTCATGAAAACTATGCAGACAATTTTTCTGTTTACACATAACCGAAAATTTTATTTTAAGCAAAATTTGTAGAAGAGTAAGCAAGAGTTGAACTTTAAATAGGTTTATCCTAGTGATTCTGGAACCGGCTACTGGCAGACTGATTTAGTTTTTCTTTGATCAAAAGCTGAGTAATGTGTGTGTGTGTGTGTGTGTGAGAGAGAGAGAGAGAGAGAGAGAGAGAGAGAGAGAGAGAGAGAGAGAGAGAGAGAGAGAGAGAGGGGGTCACTGTTCACATGGTGTTTTTTCTTGTCAATATGGATGACCAGTACATATGCTATTGTATATTAAGTTTTTCCCTAACCATAAGTTAGTAGTTTACATAGTACATAGAAAGCCCGATTACTCCCATCTTCTCTTACTTAGCCATTTGATCAATTTCGCATTGTTCAGGGTGAGCGTTCCAGACCCCAGACTGGTTAGGGAAAAGCATCCCCTTATCTGAACTTGACGGGCTAAAGCCAGAATTCCTAATTCCCTAGGCCTAAATCATAAGCCCCTAGCCCTAAATCATAAACACCTAAACCCTAAGCCCTAAGTCCTAATATATCCTAGTAGAATAAACCACAAATGTAACTCTGCGAGAACTACTTCAATGACACTCAATTAATTGTTTTTTATTTGATTTTTGGATTCCATTTAGGATTTAAAGTCCTAAATCATAAACCCCTAAAGCCCCCTAGACCCTGCCCTGATATTTATAAACTAACCTTAATAAGATCCAATAAACCAAACTAATCCCTACCCCAATAAACCCTATCCTAATATACCCCGATAAATCCTACTGAGCCCCCTAAACCTTATCTTCATAAAAAAAAAAAAAAATGGGAGGCCACTCAAGTAAAAATTGCATCCGTCAGCATATACAGTACCTGTACGCTAAATTAAATTTTTCCTCTGGTTTTTTCAGTTTTGGGACTAATGCCTAATTTACTGTAAATAAGAGATTTAGAAATTTTGGTTATAATAAAAGAGGAAGTGGTGTAGGTATACTTACATTGATAGACTCTTAAGTTTCTATGCATTTTTTTTTCATTTTGAAAAGCTTGGTATACATGCTTTCTACCATAGCTGCTTCTTTATGTTTCAATGAAGTTTTATTAAAAAACAAAAACCAAAAAGGTATTGTAATTCTACTGCTTATGCTTTTGGGCCTGTGATATAACATTTGGTGGGTTCTTTTGGATATTGAAAAGATTTTTGTGTCTGGAGGTTTGATTTGTTGAATTCAGAGAATAAATGATGCAGAGGTTGTGCTTGGAAGTTTGTAAAATTACAAGATGGAGAATAAAGTTAATGTAGTGTGATTGGAGCTTCAAATATGGCGGCTCATTTCTAGAAGTACTAAAATGTATAGGTTTCGGGTTGGGTTAGACTGGATTTGTGATATTTTTCCATTGACCCTACTTTGTTGGACTAATTTACAAAAGTTTTTAATCTGAAGAGATGTAGTGAATCTACATGCACCTGTATCAATATGCCCAAGAAAAAAGACTTTGTCTTTGTTACATGATGCTAGTACAGAAGTATACATGACACATATGCACTGAACTTTTTCTCACCTCATGAACACTATGCAAACCTCTTTTTTTCTGTTTACACATAACCAAAAGTTTATTTTAAGCACAATTTGTAGAAGGATAAGCAAGAGTTGATCTTTAAGTAGGTTTATCCTAGTGATTCTGAAACCGGCTACTGGCTGACTGATTTAGTATTTTCTCTGGTCAAAAGCTGAGTAATGAGAGAGAGAGAGAGAGAGAGATGGAATTCACTGTTCACATGGTGTTTTTTCTTGTCACTAAGGATGACCAGTACGGTAGTACCTATGCTATTGTATATTAAGTTTTTCACTAAATAATAAGTTAGTAGTTTACATAGTATATAGAAAGCCTGTTTACATATGCTATTGCCCTAAACCATGTGTAAGAGTCTTACTTACCCATTTCCAATCAAATCATGATCCCATCTTGATCAATTTTGCATTGATCAGGGTGAGTGTTCTAGACGTTGGACTGGTTAGGGAAAGGCATAACCGTATCTGAATTTGCTGGGCATTCCACCTTTTTTAAAATTAAAATCAAAATATGGTGGTTTGAACATAGGCTCAAACATGATTGCAGTTTAAGACATCCCATATATCCTAAATAACTCAAGCCTAGAAAATTAAGAAGGTGTCTGACTAAGAATTCATAAAGCAACAAAGGATTCTATTTCATATAACATTCTTCCACAGGCAGCTTCTTTTAAGGCTAGTGTACTTCGTAAACATGGGAAGATAAAGACCACCTTACAATATCTTGGACAACAATCTGTTCTTAGCAAGAAACTTGGGAACTAGGCAAAGGTTAGAAGGTTTCAGTCTCAAGGTCTAAGGTGTCACACTCAAACAAGGATTTGCAGTTGTTAATTGATCCTCAAGGCCTAATGTCCTCATTCCTTTAAAAATACTGCTGGAGCTATTGTAAATTTGCAAGAATGCACTAGTAGTTACTTCTCTTTTTATGCATGAGAATGTTTGTTATTATTCGTCTTTGTAGTGTGTGTTGATGTAGTTTGAGAATTAAATCCTAATTCCCACCGTTACGGCGTACAAGCAATAATTCGATGAAAGATAAATAACAAACACAGCCAAGAAAACAGAAAATAATAAACCAACAAGCACACACAATCACACCGAGATTTGTTACGAGGTTCGGCAAAATTCCTGCCTACGTCCCCGGAAGAGATCTCCGTTCTTCAATATGAGAATAATAAGTATTAAGATTACAATTGGACTAAATCACATAACCCAATCCCCAAATCCCTTGTACACCCTTTCACAAAGTGTTTCCCAAGAACCCTAGATCTCTCACCCAAGATTAATTACCTAATCTTGATCTCACCAATTCTAGATTGTGTGCCTCCCAAGAATCCTAAGGACTTGCTCACTCTAATCTAATTTTCTCACGTTTTTCTAAGCCCCTAAGGTCCTATTTATAACCATAGGCCTTAGATTACAATCCTAGATAAAGTAGGAAGAAAGTTAACTTTGAGTAGGAAATAAGTTTCCTTTATACACAAGGAAAACCTCAAAACTTGCCCAAAACGAAGTCCAAAACGCACCGGGAATTAATAACCTTCCAACACCTATTTGGACTCCTAACTTCATCCTAGAATACCATGGAAATCCTCCATGAACCAGGAAATCTTCAAATGCGAGCCAAATTAACAACAGTGTGTTTCGTTTTGGTGTTTGTTTTGTAATGCATAAGTAAATGTGACTGAATACAGTTTTTTATGTTCTTGCTTTTGTGTTGGGATTATGTATCATGCAATTTACTATTTTAATTAATTTAATGCATAGAAGAGGTTAGTTAACAAAGGAAGGCTCAAACTCAGCTAACCAACTTCTAGAATGGCATGCAAAGAACACATTAAGCTTTAAAAGCCATAGTATTAGGTTTATTTATGACCCAGTTCAGCTAACAAAAAATATATGGCTCAATTCAGCTAATATTAATTTCTAAAGTGGCATGCAAACCTTAAAATTGTATCTAATTGTGTTTAATAAAGCCTGAGATTTAGTAATTGTTCTGTATATCTTCTTTGAATATGTACTAAGTTCTCTACCATTTCTTATGCTTTAAGACAACAAGGGGATGCAGATGAAAAAAACAATGATTCATTGAAGACTACTATAGAAATGGGAGAGACCAGTAATCTTTCTGTAGTTAAAGAAAATCATCGTGTAGATTGGCATGTACCCGAGCCTTATTCACAAGATGGTCAGGATGTGCAAAATGACTATTCATATCCACAAGGTGCAGAAGATTATACCCATTTACTCAACCAGTATTATGAGCTTGAGGAGAAAAGACGGAAGATTCTGGAGCAGCTTCATCAATTTGGTGGTGGGAATTTTCAATATTCTGGTGAAGGTTCCGGTTCTGGAGTACAGTGGGGTACTGTTTCTAGCTCTCAACAACTTGTAGTCCCTACAGACCAACCTTCTAATCCAGCTGTTTGCTATTCATGTTGCTCGTACATTTGTCAATGCTTGATGGCTCCATGCACTTCATTTCCTGCTTGTTCATCGAGTGGGCCGTGTGCTGGTAGAACTTGTACCAATGCTTGTTTGGCTACAAGTCCAGGGAAAGCATTTTCTGTTGAAGATAGTAAAATTGTCAAGACAGCAATGGGGACTGCAGAAAGAGCATTATCATCCATGAAAACGAAAATTTCTGGTGATTCTAATATAAATGAAGGTAAGCATGGCTTCTGAAGTAGATATCTTTAGGAGCATGGTTCATCAAAATAAGTAGCCATGAAATGACAAGCATTAAGATTTAGAAGCTTTGTTTGTGAGTTTTTACATCCATCAATCTGACCTGTTGAGATGGCCCTAGGCCCTGACTACCTCAATTAATTATTTGGGTGGCCAGAGGCCCAAAGTGCATTTGTAGTTTCTAGTTTTCAATTGGCTTAGGGTAAGAAAGCTGTTTTTTTTTCCTAATGACTGACAATTAAATTAGACTAAAGGAAGTATTTTTGAACCATTTGAAAAAGTAAGAAACCAACTTGTATCCCTCTTCGCCCCAAAAATAAAAGATAAAAAACTAGTATCGTCTGTTTTATTCGTATAATTTTTCTTCTAATGATATATTTTTGATTGATCAAACCAATTTGACATGTCTTTGTTTGTTGAATCTTTATTTACTTACTTGTAGATAACTTAGGCCTGTTTGATACTGTTTGTGTTTTTGGTTTTGAGTTAAAGACGGAGAAAATATTTGGGGGGAAGAAGGGAGGGAGATATGATAAGGGAGAAAATATAACACTAAAACTAGAAAAGATATTTAAAATTGTTTTTGGTTCTTAGCTTTTTTTTTTATCAATCATTCCATATACATTTTCCCTTCCGTCCCACACATCTGTCATCCCTCTTCTCACTATTCTTTCATCTTTTTCTTCTCTCTCTTTGATGAAAAATACAAGTAAAATGAAAATGTTACCAGATGGGACCTTAATTTTCTGTTGTTGATAACAAGCACACGCGCACACACACACACACACACACACACAATCCATTGCGCAAACATATTGTTCATTGTTTTCAATCTTACCATTAGGTTGAGATAAAAACAAATATTACCATTAGAATATCTTTATTTAATGTTCGTTTCAGTCTATCACTTGTCATGCCCGAACCGTGAGATATGTTCTTTATCGAAGATGCATTATTGCATGATTTGCCTAGGACAGATAACTATATTAAAAGGCTTTAGTTTTATGAATTGGTCATGAATGTATAATCCATGGCACAAACATATTGTTCATTGCTTTCAATTTTATCATTAGGAAAAAAAAAAAACAAATTCTTACCATTATAATATCTTTATCTCATGTTATTTCTTCAATCTGTCACTTGTCATGCCTGAACCATGGTGCTGTGATGGCTATTTTAATTTCGTGTTGTTTTTGACAAGTGAAAGGTTATCCTGTCTGATTGTATCATCTACTTTACATAAAATACAGAGAAAAAGGATGTGAAAATTGAAGGCGAATTGGCTGAAACTTCTAGCTCGGATACAGATCTAACTGTTCTATTAAATGCATGGTATTCTGCAGGTTTCTACACTGGCAAGTACGCAATCATTTCCTTATGACTAAATTCAAATTAATTTTGTTTTTTCATGTGATTAGTTGTTTTGAATAGTCACTTCATGTTCCATTTCTTAACTACACTTGGTTGTCAATCTCTTATTATATATGATTTAGTTGCTAAAGATATTTGTTTATGTGATTTGCATTGCATATTTCACTTCAGTCTATATCTAATGCTATTATGTGTGAAATTTCAGTGAGAACTGTGAACAATATTTTATAAATATTGAATTCTATCTGGACAAGTTAGCTTATTACCTTTCTCTGCATCTAGCAGAGGGTTTTGTTCACTGGTCAGATAGAACCAGGGATGTGATTAGCCATTTAGCTCTCACACACATTCAATTATGCATTGAAGTACACGTGGACATTGAGCTCTCAAATATTTTTTACTAAATAAACAGAAACATGTGCATGTGACTTATATAAATTTAATTAAATCAAATTTTGCCTTTGGAGTTAATTTTTTGATTGTATTGCTAGACTCGGATCCTTTACACATTTTTTTTTGTCACTCACTCACTGTGAACTGATTGGTATAACATGCAAGACCACTGTCCATCTTGCCTACCTTTAAATCATCTAGATGTGTGTTGCTTGATATACAGTGTGTTTGGTGATCCTATAAACTGATTGTCTAACAATTCTATTGAGTGACTGAGCTTTTTGTCGTAGGTATCTTGTGGAGCAATCCATTGCAAAGAAGCAACATAGTTAGGCATACTGGCACAACATCAAGCAGGGGCAAAATAGTCCTGTTTTCTACGTTAGACCCAGGGTCTGTAGTTCAACATCAAGCAGAGGCATTCTGTCCTGCTTTACTATAAGCAGAGTCAAAATAGTTTTGTGAGAAAATTTGTTCTCTGTACAACCCTGGATCTGTAAATGTTAGTTGTAGCATCAGTTTGACCACAAGCTGTCAACAACTCATAGGGGTTGAAGCTCATCTTCATGCTGTTCCTTGATTACTGCCACAATATTTGTTTCAGAATGTGACTATGTGAGGCAAGCATAAATGCTTAAATTAAAGGTAATCCTTTTGAAGTAAATCATATTATTGAAATTTTAGCAGGATGTGGAATACCAAATATACTTTAAAAAATGACAACAAAAAATATCAAAATTGTGCCATACCAGACACAAAGTGCAGCTTCCTTCAAGTTATTAACCTTCTTCAATCAACTGTGAATTTGTAGGACAGCATATCAACCATTCTTCTTTAGCTTTTATATAAACGTTGGAATTTTCAGGGGATGTTTGCATGTCATGTTATTTGTTCTCATTTCTACTAAAATTGTAAAGATATAGAGGAATTCTTAAACCCTGAGATTTCTTAATCATGATTAGAGAGTTGTGCGCATTGCGCCAGAAGAGATATACATATTTTGACACTACATGCTTAAAGGCATCTGATGAAAATTGGATGGTGCAAGTCACTAATCACATTCAAGTTAGGGTTGTCTTTGAACTATTTTATTGCTTCACTTGTACCAATTGTTTTGGTTGTAAATAATCTTTATAGTTATATATAAAATTATATTTTAGGGTTAATTTCATTTCAGTACTTCAAGTTTGCTTTAAATTTCAATTTAATAGCTCATGTTTAAAATCTTGTAATGTCATACCTCATCTTTCCAATTTGTTGCAATATCATATCTCCGTCAGTATGACTGTTAAAAAATTTCTTCAATGCTGATGTAGAACTTACGTGACACTTCCACAATGTTGACTGGATACCACATGGTTTGACAACATGACACATTATGCCACATGGCATAAAAAAATAATTTAAAATCTAAAAATTGAAAGAAAAAAAATTAATAATTACGTATCATGTTTTTAGATTTTTAATTATTTTTATGTCATGTAGCATGACGTAGCCTGTTATCAGACCACGTGACATCCAGTTATCATATAAGTACCACATCAGTATTTAAGAGAGCTATACTGACGGAGGTATGTCATTGCAATAAATTAGAAAGATGAGGTATGACATTGCAAAATTTTAAACATGGGGTATTTAATTAAAATTTGAAGCAAACTTGAGATACTAAACTGAAATTAAGCCTATATTGTATTTCTGCTTTTTAAACTAAAAATTGATCATGGCCAACCAGTATGACCACGAGAATGAAATATGTTAATAGTTGCAACCGATGGCTAGTCCTGCAAGCTAGGTACATGTGATTTTTATGCAGTGATACCCATCTAACTCTTCCACGCTTACAGTACTGAGGCCTTCCTACCAGCTCGATTTCATACATTTATTAGTTAGCTTTGTATTCATGGTTAAAGAGTGCGTATTCGGTGAGCATTTAATCGTGGAGGAAGGCAGGAAGCTACCAACTAACTAATAATCTAGTAGTATTTATCTCCCCTTTGTTGGAAGATGTCCCAAGGTGGAATTTCTCTCCTCCAGATTTAGAAAAAAAAAAAGAATCTTGGAGGAAGCTCAACTTAATCTATCTCAAGCACCTGCATTGCTTTTTGTCATGGTTTACACTTGGAGCTATGCTTCCATGACATTAATATGAAAGATGTGGAGTTGAATGGCAAGAATTTGGTGTCTGTTTGGTGAAAGAGTGGTCGGGGTTGCGCGCAAGCAAGGGCATTTAGGTAATTTTACATTTTTTGAGGTCTTTCGGTGAGAATTTGATTTGATTTTTTTTTTTTTAACCAGTAGATTTAGAAGGTCAAAAAGAGTCAAACACAATTGACAATTTGCCAATCGGAGTTCGGATGAATTATTTGTGGGTCATTATGATTCTTTAAGCAAATGAGACCCACTATAGAGAATGAAAATCCAACAATATGAGAAACTATCGATGGGACGAGTGTCTTGATAAATAATATTGGCACAAAGAAGCAATTGTATAGTTGCTACGCACAAGACTTAAGAGGAGTAGTTTTTGTTGGTAAACCTCATAAATGGTATTGAATGAATCTAAATCATAAAAGAAGCATACGAGGGAGATAGGCTAACTTTGATTCAGAGGAATCTTGACACCAAATGGTTATATTTCGTTGTGTGAAAAGTCGGATCGTGACACATTTCTATGTACTTTTCATTAATTAAGAAATTATCACTTGATCTAAACTGAAATAGAAAATAGTTGTAAATTTTTTTAGCTCCAGTGGCATAAAATATATCCCTACACTCAAGGTTATGGTTTACTTCCTCCTAATGGCCTCCTTTGTAACCAAAAGAAAAAAATAAATAAAGAAACCTAATGTTGCAACAAGTTACTTAAATTGAATTAGTTTTTTGAGGTCATACCTTTATGGGTATGCCTAATTTCATTGGGATAGCTATGATACTCCTAACATTGCCCAATCTTTTTCTAATTGACTGCAATAAAACATAAAATATATATATATGGACTAACAGATTCAACTTTAGGTCTTTACCCCAATTTGATTCAAGAAAATTCTGTAGTGCAAATTCTACTGTTTGAATGGTATACAAATGCACACTATAGACAAACTCTTGAGAAAGTTGTACCGAACATTTATCAAATTTTTGTTCAAGGTTAGCAACATGGAAGGAGAAAAGGTTTCAGCTTGACACCTGATTTATTGGCTTTATATTATGTTTAATTTTACAAGTCTCAAAAAAAAAAAAAAAAAAAAAAAAAAAAAAAAAAAAAAAACTTAACAAGCCTCATAAGTCTCATTCTACACTGGAGTGATCCCCTTGGCAAATGGGGGTTAACACGAGATGAATAAAATTGGTTTGAGTGGTTAAAACGAGATGATGAATAAAATGGGTTTAAGTGAGATTTTAAGTTAATAAAAATATGCTCCATTAATCTAAAGGCTCTTATAAAACTGTCTCTCATAATATATAATAATTAGTCTCTCATAATAACCATTTTATATACATACATATATATATATATATACACACACACACTTTTTGTGTGTCTGTCCTGTCAGATTGCCTTCTTATTCATGTACATTTTGAAGAGAGCAGGAAGCTTACTATTCTTATCTAAATTATTAAAGTAAATTATAAATAACTTCCTTTAATATCAGCAATGCTAACCTTAGAAAAATTATAAACAGAACCTTTTGTCATCAAAATCCATTACATACTTGTCACATGATGAACTAAAGGAAAAAAAAAAAAAAAATCAGCCAGCTGTTGAATTAGATTGAAAAACTAGAACACTGAAATCAAAAATAAAAAGAAAACAAAAAACAGTTGCATGTGTGAGGCATGTGCATTTTCCATCCAATACTTAATTCTTCATGTGTCAGGCATGTGCATTTTCCATCCATATTAATGCATTCCAGTAACATAAGATTTTATTTGACACCAGTCCATAGTGTAAGATTGCCTTCATGGACTAAATTGGGACATGAGCAAAATTTGAAGGGCATTATTTGTAATTTACTTTTATTATTATCTAATAATAAAACCAATTATGAGCCAAATGCTCCCAATACTTACTATAGCAATTCTAATTGCTAACGATATGGAAAATATAACAGTTTTGATTCAAATGCAGTTTAAAAGAACAATTTGCGAATCATTACAACAGCACAACATAATTTCCTCACCCAAGAAGGGGCGGCAGGACCAGGTGCTTTGTGCTACTCAGACCTGTTTGCTTAACTATCAAGTATCACCTGCTACTTTTACGTATCAAAACATATTCACACCCTCACCTTCTCTGCTGCTTCCTTAATTTGTGCAATAGTAAAAATGCCGAAGAAGTCGTCATCTCTGATTGCATTGATTGCAGCAAGTGCAACATCATCGACACTTACAGGTGGAGCTAAGAGCAGATCAGAAGCCGGAAGAGAACTCAAAGGTTTGGTAAAGTTTTCAGTAGCCTGTAGTATCCTTTCTACTGGTTCTCCTATCAGATCCAATGGAACCTCATATCCATCCACCCTCCTTTTCCCATATATGAAACCAGGTCTTAACACAACACCTGAAGAAGTTACAATTGAAAAGAAGTGTTGGGAGAGAAAAAGAAACAGAAAATATAAGAATGGGAGGGGTGTTGTACATAAGCTTCAGCCGAAAAAAAATGGAGCCAATGAGACAGAACTGATCAAATCCAACAAATTTGATTTAATTAGTTTTAATCACTCCCACTAAGAAAACTTCATTGGAATGATTTAAGAAGGTATATTATATGCTAGTCTTAAACTAACACCTTACACCCTCATTCAGCTAGTTGCTCCAATTTAGTTGAGGAGTCCTCATCATCCTAAAGAAATGACTTGAAAATTATTATGTTTGCCAATCATGTAAATACATTTTTCGAACAAACTCTAAACTTCCCTTGCTTCTGTACCAAGATACTAATAAGATAATTATATACCACTCTACATGTAATCATCTAAAATTTCCAAAAACAAAAAGAAAAAAAAGAAAAGAAACTAATGCATTACCTGAGCTGGGATATTTGGAGAGAACCTCTGATTCAGCTTTTCTCTTTCCCGTGAAGTATCCAGATGAAAGTAAAAAAGGAGGTAGATTGTAATCATGCACCGAGATCAAGATAAACTTGGGAACCCCTGCCAAGGAAGAGAAGAAAATTCAAGTTAATTTTATATCTAACGGTCCTTTGCACACAATTGAGAAATATAGGAAACAGTACCATAAATTAGCCCACAGATATGATAATGTAATGAGATATTGGCATCATTGTTTCATTAATACAATATATTAATATATATATATATATTCAGTTTGTCATATAATTCGACCACTGGTGTAACCTGAGTCAAACCTCTAAGGCTCTAACCTTAACAGTCTCCCTGTTTTGGTGTGATTATCAGTTTCCTTTAGCTGTTCCTAATGGGTGTTGGTCTCAAGGGCCATGGGAAAGGTGTCTTCCATATTCCACTCCAATTTTTTGAGGATCTATGTCATCCTCTGTCTACTTCAGTTAACAAAAAACTCTAAGTCCTCAATCATAATTAAACCAAAGAAAGACTACTAATAGGTCCTTTCAAGGCAGACCTTGTCTCATAGAAGTGGATCTGAAAAAGACTAGGAAGATTTACAGATGACTTTGGAGGGCAACCGCATTGAGTTGCACTACATTGATTACACATATTTCAGCCTTTCTATTAGTGTTTTATTGCAAAGAAAATAAGTATACCCAGTAGAGTTTGGACCAAAGCTTTCTTATGAAAGAGAAAAATAAAAGAGAGAAGAAAGTAAAAGGAGGGAGGGGGAGGTGGGGAGCTTCATTACCAAGAAAAATGCATCAAATAATAAAAATATAGAAGAGAAAACAAAGGACTTAAATTTACTGCAGTATGATAATTGACATCGCTACCATAATCCTTTGCAGCATTAACAGCAACAACATTTGCCTCCCCATTAATCCTTTGCATCTGTTCCTCACTGCCAAAACCTCCGATTGTTGAAACCACTGCAGTGGCCCCAAGAAGTACTTCATCCCAGTTTACGTAGAAAACATCTCCTGCATACAAAGATTACTTCAAAACCTGCACCCATTGAAACAATGCATATATGTACCAAGACTAACCAGCCAGTCCAAAATACCATGAACTTCAAGTAACATGATATGACATTCAGAAAAATGATGTCCAAAAACTCTAAAAGTGTTTCTTCCAAAGGAATAAGGTCACGTCATACTCAAGCTAAGGCCAGTATCATATTGAGCCAAGTGAATATGTAAGAAGCTTTGGGTTTTTAATGAAATTTTTTTATATGTTTCTAATAAAAGTATTTCGTACAAAAGCACTCCCAAACAGACTCTCAGGCTCTTATTCTACATTTTTCAGGAAGCGCTATGAGTAATCTTCCCTTTATGCTTTAATTCAAAGGACTTTACACATATTTTTATTTGCAGTTTTTAATCAATTCCAAAATACAGCTGCTTGAAACGTACTCCCTCATAGTAAAAATCATCTTCTGAGACCAAAATTAAAAAAAACAAATAAAAAATTATTGACCCATTGCATTACAACCCAAACAACCTATTGAGGAGCATGAAGGTCGAAAAATGTAACGTGCCTGGTACCCAGTTAACCTCGTCTATCCATGAACCGGAGTAAGTAGGACGCCCCGACCTGCGAAATTAAGCATAAATTTCCTATATTAACGAACTTAGAATTCAGAAGGTGCAGCAGGGCAAATCGAAAAGCAATGTTTTTGAGCACCTGCTTACACCAATGACCTCTATGCCTTTGGACACTGCAGCCTTGCATATAGCAGAACCAACAAAACCGCTGCCTCCTAATACTACAACCTACTAACACAACCACGCATTAATTATACACAAAAACAGCTGCTGGGTAATGAAACAGTATTATTATTATTATTATTATTAATCAGATTAATTATGTTAACCCACCCGTTCAGGCCTAACATCAGCCACAACATCTATTGCGCCGGAATTGAAGTCGTTGCTCTTTACATTTGCCTCTGCATACCTGCATTTGACACTCAACTTGCTGCCACAAACATTAGCATTCATCAGATTATATACAGGGCACACAACAAAATTTAAAATTTTTGGGGCAATAACCAAATTGAATTCTCAGAAAATTCCAAATCAATGTCATTCATTCTTTGTCACACACATGTGGAACAATTCTCTCATGGGAATGTGTGTGGGTGTGTGTGTGTGTGAGAGAGAGAGAGAGAGAGAGAGAGAGAGAGAGAGAGAGAGAGAGAGAGAGAAGACCGGCTCTGAGAAAGCGAGTTGGGGTTGGGCCGAGTTGAGAAGGAAGCTCCGCCGAGAGAAGAGGGAGGTGAGGAAATGGCAGAAAAGTGCAGAAACGACGCCATTTTGATTGAAATTGACTGCACTCACACACTCAGCTTTCAGGCTGCGCGGTGCCGGTGGGTAATGTTATTTATTTGTATATCAATTATCATCCGGGTTCTTGAAATATTTTATTTTAGCTATTTTGTGTGATTGGGTTCTAAATGTACCTCTGATTGCTTTCCCTACCCCTTATTTAAAAATAATTTTTAGAAAGGTTTTATAAAAACTACTTTCACGTTCGGTTTTTTTACCTCATCAATTATGAGTTTATGACCCGTGTGTCAAATTGCCCACCAATAAAAAATTGGGTTTTTTTTTTAATCTATTTTTTAAAATTTATTATTCATCCAGCATTCCAGCCCAATCGCTACAGAATTACTGTAGCAGCCTACTTTTAAAAAAATTTGCTGCAGTAACAGCGTACAGTGTTTTTAAATTGTCATTTTTTATTTTCTTTATTTTATTGCCAATTAGTATATAAACTACAAAAATAAATAAAAAAATCATAATTTAGGTATTTTTTATTTCATAAACATGTTAAATAATAACTAACATAAAATGCAAAGAATCAAGATGAGACATCCATAATCTTTTGCATTTTATTAGTAAATATAATTGTTACTATCGAAAAGTAACAATCATCTATTACTAATGCCTGACAATAACAATCACCTATTACTATTGCTCGACAGTAACAATCACCTATTACTACTGTCCGACAGTGGCAATCAAGTAACAATAACAATAAATTAGAGAATACAATTAAACCTAATACAATCTTTGTGAAAGCATAAACAACTCAATGAATTATAAACCTATGACACAATGACAACAAAATAAAACATAATCACAATAACTTGAAACTTCCGGATCTAACTTGAAACTTGTTATACGAAATAATTGATTTACCATCAATATCAAAATTAGTTCATGGTTTTGCAAATTCATTGAATATGGCGGTGATTGAAAAAGCCCAAAAATATGGGCTAAAAGGTAATTTATTTTGCCTGTTGAAATTTAATTATTAGACTCTTGCAACCAGCCTTGGATCTTGACTCTGTCATGCAAGCAAGTGATTCTGCAACAAACAACCTTCTCAGACTACAAGAGACAATTGAATGGAAAACATTTCATTAAGATAAAGTAAAGAAACTACTAAGAATATCAAGAGAGATCAAGTTATACCTCTTTGTAAC
This sequence comes from Dryas drummondii, assembly GCA_003254865.1. NCBI lineage: Eukaryota > Viridiplantae > Streptophyta > Magnoliopsida > Rosales > Rosaceae > Dryas > Dryas drummondii. The sequence goes on along the minus strand of QANW01010875.1, from coordinate 966,893 downwards.
CTATTGAAAGTCGTTTTGCATAATCATTGATAACATGTTGCTTCTCTGTGCCACTAACTGCATCAATTATCCCAAAAAATTCAAAGTATGTGTGCACAGTGTATGCAAAAATTATATACATGATACATCAAATAAGTTACCACTGTCAAACAATAACAATAACATATTGTTACTGACTCGAGGCTTTTGCTTCCTCAACTCCACAATCTAAAAGTTTCATTTCTTAATATTTTTTTATTCATCTTTTTCTCCTAAACCAAACTAATTGGTAAATCAACCTAACACATTTCCATTCAGATTTCTCAAACTTAATGAGATTTCATACCAAACATGAACATAAAAATTATAGTAAAAGTTTGTTACTGTCAAACAGTAACAATAACAATAACAAGTTCTTATTGACAAACAGTAACAACCAGAGCCTCACTTACATTTTTTAATTTTAAGTAAATAATTGACAGAAAACCTTACATATTCAACTACTCAGTATGAAAAAAAATTAAAACAAGTGAGATTTCATACTTTAAGAACATAAAAATCATAGTAAAAGGTTGTTACTATCAAGCAGTAGCAATAATAGGTTGTTACTAACAAATAGTAACAACTAGAGCCTTACTTACATTTTCAATTTTAAGTCAAGAATTGACAACAAGTCTTACACCTTCAACTATTCAACATAAAAAAAAAAATCAAAATAAGTGAGATTAATTTCATAATCTACAAGAATATAAAAATCACAATAAAATGTTGTTACTATCAAACTTGTTATTGTTACTGCCAAATAATAACAACCAAAGCTTCACTTACCTTTTTAATTATAAGTCAAGCATTGACAACAATAGTTTCATAGCCAATTTTGCAGAATAAATTGGTACATTTTCATCTTTAGAGAAGAAACATCTATAATAAGAAGTGTGATAACTAGCACATATTAGATATATGCTCAGTCCAGAAATGATTGTGTTATTAACATATTTAAGAAAAAAGAAAAAGGAGCTCATAACGCATTCTTCACAGTCACTGCAAACATATTAATTGGTCTCTCTACGTAAATGTATGAAAAATCCTAAAAGTATGAAAATATATATAATATTTGGAAAGTTAGTCAACTATATATCAGGAAAACACACTTCATAGAGTACATAGATACACATCAATGACAAAGTACATGGAACAAAGATGATGTTCTAAAGGGTGAATGCAAAGCCGATCTTCAATTTGCCAACTACAATATGGAGCTAGTCTACTATTAAAAGTACTCTTTATAATTGATAGACCTTTAATGTGGAGTGTAGTTTTTGCATGAGATCATGCAATAATAAGTGACTCTAAATTTTAAGCATGCATAAAGATCTACCATTTATAAACAAGGATAAAAGATATAGATTTTTTTTTTTTAGAAAAAAAAAAAAAAAAAAACCAACTGTTGATGCAAATTTCCGTAAGATAGATGCAACAACTTAGAACAGATGACCTGGCTGATCAGAAGCCTTGCCAGATGATGAAGTAGATATTGACTTGAGATCTTCCTGCATGAAAAACAAGATCAAAAGAGATGGACTGGTGTGGTACCAGCCAAACACACTCCGATAATGAAGTCAGTGATCTGTATTTGGAGGTGTTTGAATGAGAATGAGGAAGAACAAGTGATGAACTTGGGAGAATAAGGAAGAACAAGGTAAGATGTTCTGGGCTTATTCTCAACAAGTTGAGTGTATTTTGATAGGCTTTTGATGAGTGAAGTTGTGTATAAAATTTCTGATAGATGGATCTCGTTTTTATGCACATTAGTTAATTTATATAGACAAGGGAATTTGTAAAGGGTAAGTTACCTGCATATGGACGAATGGTTGAGAGGAGGCCACGTGTTCGGCCATAAATAGTAGCTTGCACAGCTACCCATCTTCTTCACATTCAATTCTGCATTGAATGCAAGGATGAAAGATCAAGTGGGATGTCCCAATAGTCATGGCTGTGAGCTGAAAGATCTCATCTGTTAGAGAGTCATATCAGGTGCACTTGAGTATGACGGTTCGTTCCAACGTGATCTTTTTTAGAATAGGGTTTATTTCATATTTAGCACCTAAACTTTGACCATTATCTTAATGTGGTACCTAAACTTTTATTTGTCCCAATTGAGTACATAAACTTTTATTTTGTGTTTAATATGTACCAAAATGAATTTCTGTTAAAATTGTCAACAAAAATTAGGGGCAATATAGTCAAAGTATATTTTAATTATTTTTTTATATGTTTAAAATTATTAAAAAAAAACACAACAAAAAAAAATTATGATTAAAATATAAATATAAATTTTTGAAGTGACTATATTGCCTCTAACTTTTGTTGACAATTTTAACAGAAATTCATTTTGGTACCTATTAGACACAAAATAAAAGTTTAGGTACTCAATTGGGACAAATAAAAGTTTAGGTACCACATTAAGACAATGGCCAAAGTTTAAGTACTAAATATGAAAAAATCTCTTTAGAATAATGGTGGGAAGTCGAGCCGATCCGAATACACGTCCTCATGTGTAGGCATGAAATCCATGTGCGATCGGATCAGTCATTAGGTGATCGGCCGAGCCGATCAGGTGGGTGGTGTTGTGATCCCACCAAATGAAATCCGGCGGTGACTTGGATTTTGAGATGATGATCACCAAAGCCGAGCCGAACCAAACTGGAACAACCAAGAAAAGATGAACACTCGATTCTTAGAAGATTCTCAGATCGGGTCGAATCGGGTGTGGGAGATCCGCCAGGATGAGTCGATCTGAACTGGCAATGAAATATGCCGAGTCGATGTGGTGATGTGGAGGTCTAAGTTTGACCGTTGAAAAGTCAAACCTGAAGTTGGATATGATCGGCCACGTGTCGAGCCATGATTGGTTGTTGAATCGATGTGGGTCTATCCACAAACAGGAGTCCCCCAGCTTCCGATTCGAACTGACAGTGATGGATTGGAAGTTGAAAGGTGATGGTCTGTGGAAAATGACATGCCGCCTAATTTGAGCTGAACTGGTGCCTATGTGCCAATCCGGGCAGGTAAGACTTCCCAAGAATCCGAACAGATGATGACATGTGATTGGCCAAGATATCTTGGGAACATGCGAATGGACGATTGTGTCTGCATGTGGGAACGTAAATGTCACTTCATTTATGAGTATTTCAAACACAGACAGGTGGCAAGATCTGGCATTTGAAGCGCCAGAAATGGGTGGCTGAGATTTGGTTTGCATGGGGGTATAAAAGGTGCTTCCTCTCCTCTTCCCTTTCATTCTTAACTTTCAGACTTCTCAACTACTCTCTCTCTCTTCGTCGCCAAAGCAATGGTCCGACCACAGTTCCTACCGAGTGCGACCGTAGGTGAGGCTGTTCCGAGTGTGTGAGGGTGGAGAGTTTGGCCATAAAAAAACCAGTAAGTGATTCTGTCCATTTTTGAGTTTTATGTGTTTTCGGGTTTTCTAGGTTTTGTCTTTAAGTGTTCTTGAAAAAGGGCACTTTTTGATTCAAAAAGTAAGAGAGAGAAATCAAAAAGCTGTTTGTGATGTCTTCGTCCGATTCGAGTGGTATGTTCGGCTCGGGAAAGGCTTTTGATGGGGATAGTGATGTCGAGCTGAGCTGGAGCCCACCAGGGGGTGAGGCCGACTGGGACGAGTTGTCCGAGGAGCTGGGTGAGATCGACTCGGCGTTGGAGCACAACCCAGGTGAGGAACGCTGACCTCGAGGGGATGAAGAAGACCCCCAAGTGGTCAGTTCAAATCAAGGGTAGGAAGAGGATGATGGAGGAGACAATGGTTCTGAGCCGAGCTCGAGTACCCCAATAAGGCTCACCTCAGGGTCAAAGGAAAGAGATAGGGGTCCCGAGGCCTCGACTTCGGCTCAGCAGGTGACGGGGTGCCCAATTGACCCAGACTATTACGAAGACTTGGCATGGAAAGCCGACCAGATCCCTAACGAGATGGCATAATTTCATCTCGAGGATATGAGGGAAAGGTATGGAATCCCCAATTCGGTCCTGACAAGATTGCCGAATAGGGGGGAGAAGCCAAGCCGACCCCCGAAGGGATGGGTGACCATGTACCCGGAGATGTTCAAAAATAGGGTTCGGCTTCCTCTGCATCCGTTTCTGCAGGATTGGCTGGCCAAGATCGGCACGGCGCCGCACCAACTCAATCTGAATGTGTATAGGATTATCCTGTCTATGCACATCTTGTGGCACAAGGTGCACAAGTGTGTACCAGACAAGGATTTGCTCATCTGCTCCTATGCACTGAGGTCGAAACAGAAGACCGAGCTCGGATTCCAAAACCTCCAGGCATATTCGAGGCCATTGTTCACTGGGAATCCTTCATCCCAGAAGACTTGGAAGAGAAAATACTTTTTTGTTTCAAAGGATTGAGAGTTCGCCAATCCGAGCCGTCCTCTTCTGGCATGAATCCCCAGGGCATTTAGGAATCCAGGTGGGGAATCAATGTCTGAAAGAGCCGATCCAGATTTAACTTGTGTTTATTTTCTAATGATGACGTTGATTTTTTTTTAAGTTAACTCCTTCTGTTTCATTTTTGCAGTCAGCTGGGGCAAGTTCAAGCTTTGGGGCGAGCTCAGGGATCATATTGCCGCCGTAAGAAAGCCGCCGGCACCGGAGTACTTGTCTACCAAATTTCTGCTTGGCTCCACGCAGATCAGATCGAGTGAGATTTCCTGGTTTGTGCCGAGATGAAACCCCAGGAAGGAGAAGGAAATAGACCCCGCCGAGTTAGAAGCCCGGTTGAGGAAAAGGCGGCGATGAGCGCCCAAAAGAAGGCCGGAGCTCGGGCCCCTGCCGAGCCGATCCGGGCGCCTATTCAGCAAGCGGAGAAGAGTAATGGGCCTCAGGTCGAGACCCAGAAAGAGAAGAGGGCTTGGACTAAGCTCAGCGGTGCTAGTGCCGATGTCTCTGGCTCGGCTCCCATGAACGTTGTGGAGGTAGATCCGTCCATCGAGTCGTTTGTTACGGGCTTCAAGTGTGTGGTCACGCTAAGGATCGTTGAGGGGCTCTGGGTTGGAAAGGAGGCACCGAGCTTCGGCAGCAAGACCCTGAACGCGTCCTCAAGCCATGAGGGTAAGTATCTTTTATCTCGGATTTTCATGTTTGCCCGCTCGGCTCGGAATAATGATTTCCTTTTTTGTTGTTTTTGCAGCTCACCCTCAGGCAGTTCGAAGCGGCCCAAGCTGCTGTCGACGCCGAGGAGAAAATGAAAAAGCTCCGAGAGAGAAATCAGGAGCTAAAGGAGAAGCTGAGCGCCTGATCAGGGTAGAGTATATGACGCCCCGAAACTGGGAACACCACAGCGGCACTCGTCTTAAAGATCCTGAGACTATAACACCCCTTACCCCAAGTATTATATTCTCAAGCTCTCTAAAACGAGTTAAGCCCTTTTTATTTAAGAACCCGGGTTGGATCAGAGTAGTAAAAATACAGCGAAAAAAATTACTGAAAATGCCTCAAGTTATAAATGATAGTGAAGAGTACCAACCCGTGAGGGTTATGTGTTTCAAATACATTCACCCTAATGCTACATAATAAAACAGTAAATAAACAGATATGTCAGGATAGTCCAACTCACGCCAGAGTGACTCAGTCTTCAACAAAGTGGTGCAACAAATTGGACTCATGGATAGCCATTGGGATATGCCACCTACGAGGATGAAAGAGAAACACCACCACAGATCTAAAGAAAGGATCTAAACCAGATAGCAAGATTGAAACTTACAAGCGGCAAGTGCCACACCCACGACCTCAATCTTGGTCTCCAACAACTGGATTATCTGCACTTATAAGAGTACAGTAGGGGGTAAGCTTCACATACGTTCATCGCTTCCCCTCGAGGGAAAATCCTGGTTAGGTTTGAAACAATACTCGAAAATATAGGATTTCAAGGAAAATAGTTTAAAAGCAATGCACACCCAAAAACAGGGTATCAATACCAATAATATTGTAACTAAGGTCAGTAATGATAAAGGTAATTATGCCAATAATCAGTGAGTAAAGCCTTTGTATGCTCATACATCTTTTTCAGTGAAAATCCTTCCTGTCACGTGACATAGTTCAAAAACATACCTGCGACCGATCACATACAGGCCAACCACCAGTATTGGAAATTCAACCATCACCTCGATACTGTGGTGAGAGTATACATTTACCTGGTAATACCACATTGGTTAGCCTCCCCAGAAGGACATTCGACTAACCAGTCTGTACTTACCCCTTCGGAGGTTTAGGGGATCGAAACCCAAGGTCACAACACGTGCCCGTTACTCTCAAGTCGTCCAACGTATCACACAGAAAATCACACAAATATGACATACAAAAATCATGCACATTCTCTGTGAAAGACATTTTCATATACATATAGTACGAAAATAGGCAGGAAATCCAATAACCGGGATATGGTACCTTCCCCCTACCTGTTTTACCAAAGTGTGTCCCTTGCCTGATCCCTTTACTGTGTCTGGGTCCCACTTGTACCTGTTGGGAAAACTGGAGATCCGAATCCGACAACAGCTATTAGGAACGTACTAAACGTACTCTCGACTGTCTGTTAAGACCAGGTAAAATCTAGAGGTTTGACCAGGTAATATTTTTTTATAAGGACCAAATCACTAGTAGCGGTTGAGATGTATCTTTGGAAAGGTGGTTGCCTTGAACAATACCTTGGTGAACTATGAATGCAAGGTGATTTGACAAAAATTGTTGGCTTGAGTACCCATGGCTGAGATTCCTAAGAAAGGCAATGCATGATACATGGTATTGGTGTGCATGGACAACAAGCCTACTGTGTAAATTGAGAATGAAATACAAACAAGAGACTTGGGCTTGTCAGCAAGTTTAGCAAGGCATAAGTCACAACCCAAAATGCAAGTGCAGCGAGTTAAGAGTATGAGTAGTGTGCATACCTTACATTTGGGATGAAGTGATGGAAAATCAGGCTGGACAATGAGGGTATGAGATTAAGGCAAACAAAATGGCAATAGTGGTTAGTAACGGTTAATGACAACTACTAAGCAGTTCCTATATTTTTGGCTACACTAAAAGGACATTATTGGCAGGATATAACTTCTATCACCATGCCCATAAATTGTAGGAAGTGTTGCAAATGGTGTTAACATGATAGTAGTTGGCGGTTGCAAGCGGATGGATTAGCTGCATGAAGATAGCATGTGGTTTCCGATGGTTATTGACGGTTCCTTACATCAAAGAATGTTGGTTGCTAGCTAAGGGAAGGGCTCCTACTTTCAAGGGATGTTGGCTACTAGTAGATGAAGCGATTCCTAACATCAAGGGAAATGGCTTCTTAAGTATACAGGCGATTACTGTTAAAGTTAACTTCCAAGTTTAGTGGAGAGTGGATTTCTTAGTTGTAGAGACCATAGAAGATGCAATAACATACATGATCTTGCTTGTTTTTAAGATTGTTAGCAACAACTAAGTGCCTAGACAGTTAGGGGCTGACTGTAATGCCCCGAATCTCGACCCCATAAAAATACTAAAACACCAAACTTATAAACCTATTTTCTCTTTCCTTTGAGCCATGCACATAAAATAAATAAATAATTTTCTTTCAAATCAAACATTTAAAGAAACAAGAATCCACTTTATTAAAAATAATTGATAAAACTCAAAATGGGTCTCACTACCTCGTCTTCTCCTCACTGCCTCATTAGCCTACCTAACCTGCAAAACACAAACCATACACCACATCCATGGTGTACCGGGTTATACAACAAACTTGATAAGCTCATTAGAGCTCGTATGAGTGAAAAGATGTAATAATAATTATCCTCAATAATATCTTAATTCTCATACTAAAAAATAATCCACAAGAATATTCATAATTACTTAATCACATCACAATTTCATCACAAATCATTCAAGCATCAAAATAAACATAATTCCTCAAATTCACATCATAATCCCACCAAAAAATAATAATAATCATTCTATAAATCAACTGCCTAATCGTCAACTATTAAGTTCAACCTCAAAGCATAATTACCATCACTTTCATTCTCAAGATTCAAGCCTACACTTTACCAAGTTCTATCCAAACCAAATCCTAGCAAACATAAGCACACAAAGCAACAAAACAAACTAACTAATTTCACTCACAGTTTAACCGCATGAAAAGACCAAAATGCCCTTCACGACGCCAATGCTAGCATTTCCAATCCGGCAACATAACGGCATCGAGAATGAGCTTTCTCGACCCGTGTACCTGTTAAGACCAGACAATCAAATAAATACAATTCAGAAACACGTATGGCCGCTAAACGACCGAAACAAATGGCAACCACTACACATGGTGGCTGCCCAATCCCAAACAACACACAAACATCAACAAATTCTCACCATAAGGAACTAAAAGGGTTCATGGGACCTCAATTAAGCGGAAATAGGTAAAACTGTTGAGAGTAATGTGGAGCAATGTCCCACATCGGAAAGCTAAGGCTTAGCATATATGCTTATAAGTCTTGGGCCTCTCCACCCATTGCCAATTGGTTTTGGGTTGGATGCTCTAATTCTATCACAAACAACCACTACCCTCCGCCAAAAGTGGTGATTCCGATAGTGGCAGCGGCGGCACAAACCTAAAAATACCCAAAATCAACTCCAATTAATCCTAATTGCACAATAAAACCTTCAATTGCACAAGAACAACTCGAATTCAAGTCCAATTTTAAGAAATTCGAAATAGGCATTAACTCTAAAATCAAATTTCTAAGTTCTCAAAATTGGATGTGCCCACCTTAAGGAAAAGATTACCCATACCTTGAGGATCATTTTTCACAACTGCACCGACAGCCAAAGGTCGCCAGAAACAGCCAAAATCGGCGGTGGAAGCCGGCGGCTGACTTGGCTTCCCGAGCTCATTGCTCTGTCGTGGAGCCTTATATGGGCTAACGGAGACCATGGTTGAACTCGCCGTAACAAGGGGAACAAAGCCAAGTAGGTCCGGTGTCACGTCTTGACCGGAAAAATCAGACTGTCGATGGTGGCTCCATTTCTGTCCTGCGTTGTTGCGACGTGGAGGGGTGACGGCGAGGTATGAGACCGGGCTGGGGAGGACGGTGACGACGAGACGAGTCTGCCAGTGCCTGTTGCTGGTCGTGGCGTGGCCGGAAAAACGAGAGCTTCTCTCAGTCTTCGCGTCGATTTGTCGCAATGGTGGCTCAGGTGGGTAATCGGCGGCCAGGGGAGGAAGAAGGGAGGTCGACCAGGCTGGTGGGCCAAAGGCCGACCTTAGCTGCCGCCGGACGCGCCCTCACGCGCCGAAGGCAGGGCCGGCGAGAGTGAGAGAGAGAGAGAGAGAGAGAGAGAGAGAGAGAGAGAGAGAGAGAGAGAGAATCTAGTTTTTGGGTTTTAAAACCCCTTTTGTAAAAATTACAAGTTTGTCCTTTACTTCAAATGCCCGTAACTTTCAAATCGTAACTCCGATCAACGCGTGCTATGTGTCTACGAACTCGTTGACTTAAAACCTTTCTAACGGGTCCAAAGTCAAAACCAAAAGGCCAATAGAATTAAAAGTCAACTTTTGGGTTAAGCCCAATTTAAAACAAAAATTAAAAATCAAACCAAAACTTTTTTAATTTCCAAATAAATTCTCAAAATCTTTAAAATAAATTTTTGAAAAATACGGAGTCCCACACTGACTCCTACAGTATATATATGTGTTTAGTTTTGTACTTAGACACCAATAATCAGAGTCATCCCTGTGCAAGGGCACCAAGGGTGACCACCCAGGGCCCAAATTCAAGGGGGGCCCAAAATTTATATATATATAATATATATTATAATCTTTAAAATTAGAATATATATATAATTTTGCTGCTGAGAGTGTGTTGTTACAAAAAAAAAACGTGGGTATGTATATCAGCATATATAATTGCTGGTTAGTGGGGCCCAAAGTTAGTGGCCCAAAAGTGCATAATCATTGCAAATATCTTGGGAATAAAAAAGAAGCAGCTGAAAGTTGAAAAAGTTTTCCTTTTTTTAAACAAATATCTTACTCTCTCTATCAATCTCTCTCTCTTTCAGCCTTTCATCTGGCTTACTGCCAGTCCCCCTCTTCGACTCTTCCTCATCTCAAATCAATTGATTCAATTAAATTGAAGTCTTTGAAGACTTAAGTTAATCCTTCAGCTCGCCCTCTTCAATTTTTTCTTGAGTCTTGAATTTCAGTGTTGTTTCTAAGTCATAACATTTTAGAGTCTTTAGAGACAAGGCAAAGAAATTAGGAAATTTGCAAAATAGGGAGTAAGTCTTCTATTGGAACATAAATTTAGGTGTCATTGTTCTTTGTTTTTTTTTTTCAATTTTATTATTTGTTTGCTTCATCGTTTGTGTGTTTATTTGTTATCTCTAGGCTCTAGCATAAACATGGTGTAGCTGCCAAATTCAGGGGAAACGACTAGTAGCAGCTAACTTGAGCATCGACTTGGGGGTTGCTGCCAAATCTATCCGGACAGAAACAATCAAGTCTTCTATTGGAACTTAAATTCAGGTGTCATTGTTCTTTGTTTGTTTTGTTCTTTCAATTTTATCATTTGTTTGCTTGTGTTGTGTGTTTATTTGTTATCTCTAGGCTCTAGCCTCTAGTATAAACATGTTGTCTAAGAACCATCTATCTGTAAATGAAAAAAAAAAAAAAAAAAAGATTAGAAGAATTAACACAATCCCAAAAAGGAGCTCTTGATAAATTTATTGCTAAAAAAACAGTTTTAGGTGAAAGTTCGGCCAATGAATCACCAGAACCTGCTGAACCAAGTCACTTAGAAGAATTAAGAGAAAATGAAAATGATGAAATTGAACTCAATGAGGAGTTTGGTGATTTAGGTGAAAATGAAAATGTAGAAATTTTGGGCAACGAAACTGAACAACCAACTCCTCCTTTGGACATTTATGATCCAAGAATTTGGGATAACCTAGATAACAACACAAAGGATCTTTTAGTAGAAAAAGGTCCTAGAAGAGAAAATAATTTCCAATTTCCTTTGGATAGTACTTTTAGGCATTTTTCTTATGCATATTATGTTAGAAAGTTATTAAATGGTGAGAATCAAGATAGGAAATGGCTAGTGTACTCAAAAGATGTGGACAAAGTCTATTGTTTTTACTGCAAGTTGTTAAAATCATGTAACAATAAAAGTCTTTTAGCAAGTGAAGGAGTTAGAGATTGGAAACATCTTAGTAAGAGGCTCAAACAACATGAGTAGTATTGAGCATATCACTAACATGAACACTTGGAATGAATTGCGAATCAGATTGAACAAGAATGAAACAATTGATAAAGTCATACAAGAGCAGATAAAAGAAGAGAAACAAAGATGGAAACAAGTTTTAGTAAGAATAATTGCTGCTGTAAAATGTCTTACTAAATGTAGTTTGGCTTTTCGTGGGATTAATGCTAAAATATACGAAGATAATAATGGTAATTTTTTGGGTTTGATTGAAATGATTGCATAATTTGATTTAGTAATGAAAGATCATGTTCGACGCATTCTAGATCATAAGATTCATTATCACTATTTTGGTCCAAAAATTCAAAATGAGTTGATTGCTTTGTTAGCCTTAAATATCAAAAGTGAAATTATTAAAAAAATCAAAGAGGCAAAATATTTTTCAGTAATTCTTGATTGTACTCCAGATGTAAGCCACCAAGAACAAATGAATTTGATAATACGGTGTGTAGACATATCTTATAGTCCAATAAAAGTACACGAGTACTTTTTAGAGTTTTTAAAAGTGGATGGTACATCTGGATTGGGCCTTTTTAATGAATTACAAGATGTACTAGAATCTCTTAATCTTGATATTGATGATGTGAGATGACAAGGTTATGATAATGGGTCTAATATGAAAGGGAAACACCAAGGGGTGCCAAAGAGGTTACTTGATATAAATCCTAGAGCTTTCTACATGCCATGTGTTTGTCATAGTCTTAGTTTAACTCTTAGTGATATGACACACTCTTGTGTTAAAGCGGTGTCTTTTTTTGGAATAGTTCAACGCATATATTGTCTATTTTTTAGTTCTCCAAAAAGATGGCAAATTTTACAAGATAATGTGCATGGTTTAACTGTAAAACCATTGTCTACAACACGTTGGGAGAGTCGAATTAATAGTGTTAAAGCCATAAAATATCAAGCTCCCCAAATAAGAGAAGCTTTATTGGAAGTACATGAAAGTAGTGATGATGCCAAGTCAAAGAGTGAAGCTGAAAGTTTAGCTAATGTACTTGAAAATTTTGAGTTTATACTTGATATGACTATTTGGCATGATATTTTGTTTAGCATTAACATGGTTAGCAAAAAGTTGCAATCTAAAAATTTGTGTATTGATGCTGCCATAGAACAATTGAAAGGGCTGATTTGTTTTTTTGAAAAATATAGGGATAATGGGTTTGTATCTGCCATGATTTCTGCCAAAAGCATTGCATCTTATATGGGGATTGAAGCTATTTTTCCTAACAAATGTCAAACTCGTAGAAAAAAATAGTTTGATGAAAATGAACATGATGAGACAACACAATCAGTAGAAGAATGTTTTAGAGTTAACTATTTTCTGGTTGTTGTGGATATTGCTATTGCTTCATTAAAGAGTAGATTTGATCAATTGAAAACATATGAAGGTATTTTTGGTTTCTTGTTTGATTCAATAAAATTAACTTCATTAGATGATGATAAATTGAAAGAGTGGTGTGTTAATCTTGAGGCTGCTTTTAAACATAATAACTTGTCTGATGTTGATTCGAATGATTTATTTTCTGAATTGAGAGTATTACAAGTAGCTTTGCCAACAGAATTAAAGTCAACTATTGAAATTCTAGAGTTTGTAAAAGTTGCAGATTGTTATCCAAATATATCAATTGCTTATAGAGTACTATTGGTTGTACCTGTGACTGTGGCTTCTGCTGAAAGGAGCTTTTCAAAATTAAAATTGATAAAAACATACTTGCGGTGATCTATGTCATAGGAAAGGTTAAATGGATTGACAATCTTATGTATTGAAAAGAATATGTTGGAAAACCTTGAAGTTGATAATGTTATTGATAATTTTGCTTCTAGAAGTGCTAGAAGAATGCATTTTCATTGACTGTTTTGGTCTTTATCTTATTGTAATTGTATTTGTTAGGTGGTGCATTTGATCACATGGTTGCTCAAATTGTTGAAGAACCTCTTTTTGACAAGTCTAAGGACTGCAACTTTAATTCTTTTTTGTTCAAAGTTTGTATGTTCAGAGCCATGTAACTTTAATTATTTTTTGTTCAAAATTTGTATAAGCTGTGATATCATCTTATGTTTAATGAAAGTATTATTTTCTTTTAATTTATAAAATTATATATATATTTTGTAAAAATGGCCCATTTTAGATTTTCGCCCCGGGTCTCTAAAATGTTAGGACCGTAACTGCCAATAATCATAAGTTTTGAGAGTGTTATGATCCAATAGCACAAGTGTAAACGTGTATCATTTGAGTGTGATAGAAATCAAAGGTTAGGAGGGTGTTTTCGTGTACATAGCTTGTATTGCTTATTTACATGGTTGTTCAATTCACTTGTGTAAATCTCATCGTAGAGGTCAAAGAGGCTAACTAGGATGGTGTCCTAATATCACACAATGACACAAATCGAGTGGTGTGACCAATTACAGCACTTTCTATAATTTAGGGATATGATGATGGAAATTATATTTGTTGGATGTATGCCCTTTAAGCCAATTAGTCATTGGATTTTAGAAATTAAATAAATAAATAAAAGGGAAATGTTTATTTTTTGTACCATTATATTAGTATATGTAGACCTAGCAACGAGTAGTGTTTTTGTGGGTTTGGGTTAAACATGACATGAACCATTAAGCCAACATGTGAAAAAAAAAAATGCCAACACGAACACGACACGATCCGTTTCACTAATAAAAAAAACATTTTTTTAAATACATTTTTTCAACAAAAATAATTAAATTAAATATATTATATTACATAATTAGTAAATACATTTATTCCATAAATGTATAGTCCTTATTTTCTAAAATCGTTCTTGATTAATGGATTGCATAAAGGACACATGTAGTCTTATATCAGTACTTTTATAGTGGATTATCAGTCTTACACCATTTATATAGTTTGACACTATAATAAACAAGTAAGAGCTTGTTGGAAACAAAGTTCACTTAACATACATGATCATTAAAGAATTTATCGTATGAAGATTTATGTCATGTCAAACAAGAATCTTTAATCATAATGTAGTAACTAAACCTTAAACATGAGGCACGTACTATGAGTTATATTGTGCATGTGTGACTAGCCTTTGACTATACAATGTACTCATGCTCGAGGAAGAGACTTAGAGTGCGTATGACTTGGGTCTAGTGATTCATACATGAAGGGTTATAGTGGTACGATAAGGAATATGTCCCACAAGTGAAAAATTATCACTTTAATTAAATATATTATGGAAAGCCATGAAAAAAAAAAACCAATAATGGAAAGGAAAACAACTAGATAATCAGTTCGAGGACAAACACTGAGAACAACTTGGCAATCGACGCTCCAACACTATTGTAAAAAAAATTAAAATCAATTTCTTTACTCACCTTTGTGTTGATATATTTTGGTGCTACACAAAATTCAAAAAAATAAAGATAAATATAACATATGTATAAAATATAAAGAGGAGAAAAAATAAAGACATAAAGAGAAATTTTACTCTCACATGCATAAAATATAAAGAGGCAAGTGGATACTATCATTTTGATGACGAAAAAACATAAGACTGCATTGAATCACTCGAAGGGAGTTGAACTCCATGCGTACAGATATGATTTTCTTAGAATTCAGCATACTTTTCTATATTTACTAGATATGGATAAAAGACGTATTTTACTTAATCTATTGACATGAGAGCTGCATATACAAAATATAATGTTGGGAAGTTTAATTTTGTTTACCTATATCTTTAGAGCCATAGGAATAGCAAAGAAAAGTTTTTAGAAATCGCACATTTCGAGTGAGTCTCGTTTGAGTGTCCTAGATAGTTTTATAAACTTGTGAAATAAAGTGAATGAATAACCTTTGAATGGATAAGAAGATATTCGGTATGCTATATAAGTTGCTTTGTCTTAATGAGAGGTTGAATGATGATGCATATTCAGTTTTATATCACCACTTTTATAGTGGATGATCAATCTTAAATCATTTGTTTAGTTTGTCATTATGATAAACAAGTAGGTTCTTGTTGGAAACCAAGTTCACTTAACGTAATCATTGAAGAATTTATCGTATTAAGATTTACATCATGTCAAACGAGAATTTTTAACATCATGTCGTAAGTAATCCTTAAATATGAGGCACTATGAGTTACACTGTGCATGTATGGTTAGACTTTGACTATACAATGTACTTATATTCGAGGAATGGACTTAGAATACATATGACTTGGTTCTAGTGATTCATACAAGTATAAAGGGTCATAGTAGTATAACAAAGAATATGTCCCATAATAGAAAAGTTATAATTTTAAATTATATTATTAAATGCCAGAAAAAAGTGTGAATGGAAAAAGAAACAACTAGATAATCACTTCGGGCAAAAATACTGAGAACAACTCAGCAACAACGCTCCAACACTATCGTAAAAGAAATCGAAGTAGACTTTTTTACTCACATTTGCATTGACATGTTTTGTTGATGTACAAAATTCAAAATAAATATAACATATGTATAAAATATAAAATATACTCACCCAGTTAGATATGCTCAATGGATCTCTAACATAGTGCCGATCATGAAGACAATTAGGAAGCTGAGAATATGTGATAATTTCAGAAATATAAATACAACAACTCGACCCCAAGACGAGTACCCCATTCTCGTGGCATATTTGCTGGTGGATTGAACAACTAGGCATGAGATATTGTCATTCATGGACAGTCATGCAAGATATAACCAAATTTTCGTCAATGTAGAAGACCAGACCAAAACTACAATTAAGTGCTCGAGAGCTGGAAGTCTATATGAATGGGTTATCATGCGACTCATGCCCTTCAGTTTGAAAAATGCTGATGCGACATATCAAAGGGCAACGAATTCAATTTTCTATGACTTGATTGGAAATACTCTAGAGGTATATGTGGATGACATAGTGGTCAAAATCAAGCATAGGGCTACACATTTGCATTTCCTATTACACGCATTCGAACTAATGAGAAGACACAATCTGAAAATGAATCCGTTGAAGTGTGCTTTTAGAGTTTTAGCAGAAAATTTCTTAGGCTTTCTTATACACGAGCTTAAGAAGGTGTGGTTGATACAATCTGAAGATAAATCTGCTTAAGCGAGCAACAATGTGTGGCTGATACACTTTGGCCCAGCCTTCCAGAACTTCAGCTTGTTGGGTGAAAAGGTTGAGCTTCACTAAGGCAAGTCCCTATTTACCAAGATGCTTACCCAGACCTTATGAACCTTTTATAACTCTTCAAGATCCTCTGGTAATGCATTGTCAATGCTGATGAAGAGGTAGCGATGATGGCGACAATGAACACAAATTTGAAAGACATTTGAACGAATGTCCGTTTGGGACTAGAAAAATTTGAAGCAAGCCTCCACTGTGTGCTCCAAGGAAGGGGAATGATAAAGTTGGCGATGACTTTGTCAATAAGGGTCTTGATCACCGACTTTAAGCGAAGCTTAGGGAAGTAGGCTTGTAGCCAGACCTGGAACATCCAGAGAGGACTATCCACATCAACCTCAATTCACCCAACGGTTATATCTCTCAAACATCTGTAGAAGTGGGTGAGGAAAAAAGGGCCCATGGCAAGAAGACGGTCAGATGCCAAGGCATATTGACCAAGACGGCGAATTTCTCCACCACTTTATTGCTTTTCACGCAGAACACGTATTTGCTCAATTAGTAGACGATGAATGCTGAGTGCTCCTTATCAGCCACTAGCCCTTTCACCATGTTGTAGCTTTTGATGAAGCTCTCATAGCTTCCATAAGACCTTAATAAGCGAAGATTCTCACGGAAGTTGTTTCACCAGTTCATAGATAGTGACGTTGTAATGTCCATGTCCTCCTCAGCTTGTTGCTCATAGAACGACATAATAAATTACCATGGGGCCTAATCGAAGATTGCCACCATATCTAAGAGAATGGTTGTGAAGGGAGAGTGTGGAAGATAGAGTGCGTTTATGGCTGACGACTAGAAGCACAAAGCTGAAGCCAAAAGTGGGCGATCAAAGACTAGGGCCTTCAAAGATAAGGCGATGGCATCTCTGATGCCGAGGGTTTTCCACACTGTCTCATTTTCGGCATTTATTTTTTTATACCATAAAGCCCAGTCAAGAATGACAGTAAGCCAAACAGTTTGGGTCTTCTGAGGCACCCACGACCCTTAGCGACCCCCATTGTAGAAGGTTGAGTAGTCCACAGAGGAAGCATTCATGATTTCCTTGACAAGAATATGTATCTCCTTCTTGAAACAAAGGCCTAGAATAGAGGTATAGCCATGGTTGTTTACAAGAGAGATGTCGAAAAAAACAATCACCTCATATTTCATATCACCTAGCGAGAAATATGAGGGATGATGGAATTATTGAAGGCCTTAGCTTCTTCGCCTATCCTTCCTGAGGCTTTGAATATCCTTTGGTGGACCATGATGAAGAATGAAGATTGGTTTGGAAGGGTTTAAGGATTTCTGGAAAGAAAAAAGGGACGCACACACACCCCCAATAAACCTGCAAATTCTTCTTGCATGGTACTTTGTTGTTGACTATTGCTTTGTCATTTTCCTTCTATTGTTACTTTTTTTTTGTTCATATTCGAAAATTCATAATTGATTATAATTTCTTTGCACGTATTATTAAGGTTGATTTGATGTTGTAATCAGCTTTACTTTAAAGATATTCATATCATTTGCTTCCGACTATAATTAATTTCAGATCTAGTGTTTAGTATTTACCATTTATTGTCTCTTCTCAATTAACATATAGTTTATTATGATTTCCCATTCACCCTTATGACTAGATTTATAGTGAGAACCACTATTTTGTATCAGCCAGATCTGAATGGAATTAAGTTCATATTTATTTCTAAGATCTACTGTTTTTATTTAAACCTTTTTAACCTTAGCCCAATAGTACACACATTTGAATTCACAAACACAGTAACACTTAGATTTGAGCACTAAAAGTCCTGGAATGCCCAGACAAGAAAAAGAACTATAGCTGAGCAATTCTTCCTCGACTAACATTTGTCTGATCCATTTGTTTTTAATTTTATTTTTGTTTATTTTGACATTACTTTTTACTCGTCCTAGTGCGATTTTACTTGGTGGCATGCCCCTTTGCTCAAAAGAACCAATGATATGGATTGAATCATGGCCTTACACGTGTCAGAAACATTTTAAACCATAACATCAGGCTAAAAAAATGAGGTGCAAGCTAAGCTATTAAGGCTGAGACTTTCCATTACATATCGAATTAAAGCTTTAGAAGTGCTTGTGGTTAATTCAAATGTATCTATAGTTGATCTTTTTCCTGCTTTAGATACTGCATAAGTTAAAATGGAGTATGTACTGCAACTCATCTCATTAAGAATGAGTTGCATATTTGAACAATATTGGAATCATGACTAGATTGGTGGATATTAATTTTGATACTATTATTTGAGTAATATTTGAATTATTATATTTGGTACATTATTATTTTGCTATGGTGATGAACTTTTTGCATTGAAAAAAACCATTTACTTTGAAGTTGAAAAAAATATTGTTATTTTATTTCATATATTATTATTTCGTATAATTTATTATTCTAAATATAAAAAAAAAAAATTAGTTACTTTTTTTAAAAACAAAATAACCTTATTTTTAGCTAATTGTGCATTTTAGGTTTGTGCACCACCAAACATGGCATTGGATTAGACTTATCAATTCCAATGCAATCCAATACTGAGTATTTTTTCCAATCTACTCTTTCGCGCCAAATGTGATCTTCATGCATTACAAATCCTTGAAAATTACTGAAAAAAGTAAACAAATATTATTTCAAAGAAATCATAGGATAAAAAAGATTCAAAATCAAAACTAAATTGTAGTTTCAATTTAGGATCAAATTAATTCAAATAAATTTTTTATTAATAGTCCACTCTAGTCCAGTGTTATACCAAACATGAGATAAGACTCTTCAGGCCCGTTTGTTGGGTAGGATATGAGCTTGAAATATGATAAGTTATCTATTTACCATGTTTAGGCTGCAAATATGACTTTGGATTGGAAAAAGCCTAATCCTATCTAGTCCGGCCAGCCTAGGTTATATGTTGTAGGATAACTTATCCAATTAAAATTTGAAGGATTAATATTCCAACCATGCATACCTCAGCTAAACCTCTCGTGTGATACCTCTCTTGCTCTCGTCGAATTCGATTTCCAGCAACAATGGTCATCTCCGCCAAAAGTCATCTTCAGGTCTCACTCCTCTCTCTCTCTCACTCTCTCTCAATCTTGTTTAATTCTTTATGATACCAGTTGTTCTTCCATTGCTGCTATATGATCCATTTTCTCACTTTCAGATTCGGGGCTTTGGTTGTGAGCTATGAAAGGGTTTAGGTTTTTCCTTTTCTGAGGGTTCTTCCCTTCTCTCTCTCACTCCCTATATATGTCTTTGTCTCTCACTCACTCTCTCTTAATCTGATACTTAATTTGATTCTGGGTTTTTAATTTATGGGTTTGTTTGAATTTTTTTTGTTGAAGGTTATTAGCATTGTGCATTTTCTCTTAAGATAAACCTAATTTTCTTGAGGTTTAAATTTTTTTTTTATGCAAGTTTTCATGTATATAGCTAGGCTTGCTTATTTGAGATTAGTTTGATTTTTTGTTGATTTGGACATAAATTATCTTTGTTTTCATCATTTGGGTTTTGATTAACTTTTGAATGTGTATGGGCTAGCAACTTTGAATGCATATTTGAATGTATATGGGCAAGTTTAAATGAGTGATGCATATTTGATTAATTAACTTTGAATGCATATGTGTATTGTCTGGCTAGGGACTTGTGGATGATTTTCATAGATAGCAACCTTAAATAGGGGATTAGAGGCTATTTTGTCTTTGTTTTGAGTAAGGCTGACTTATATACTAAACTTGATTGCAAAGCAGCTAGGCTCATTGTAGACCTACCAAATTAAAGCAGGTTGTAAATGTTCATTTTCTAAAAACGGATTGATATCGAGTTTTGTGACATATAATCCAATAAGCTAGAGACTAGAGTACGTATGACTTTACTGAACCTAGCTAGTTGTCTGTATATGTTGATGCTCAAAAATGGTAAAGCAGTCAACGTCGAGTCGAACCACGTAGGCCCGTTGACCCACCACCGAGTGGATGACTCGTCGAAGTGGGGCAGAAACGAGTAGCTGGGTCAGACTAGTGAGTAATGAGAGAGGATGATATCCAAAGCACCCTGCGCAAGTACACAAAAGTGAGCGGGAAGGACACCGGTGTGGTGCCGGCCAAAGCTCCTCCGACGCTCAAGTCAGTGTTCAGAGAGATCTGAGAGCAGAGTGAGTGAATAGTATAATATTGATTGAATTGTCTTTTGTGACAAGAAGGTACCTCTTTTATAGTACCTTTGGAAGAGTGTCAACCAATCTCCTGATGACACGTATCCCTTGTGATGACTTGCACTGTAAGAGCGCCACGTGTCACCGGTCTCGAGGATCCGAGTGAGTTGACACGGGTTGGGAGCCCAGGAGGCTTGAGCTTGGGGGGCCGGAGCCTAAAAGGCCGGGGCCCAGGGGGCTGGAGCCTATGAGGTCGTGGCCTAGGAGGCCGGAGCCTGGTAGGTCAGGGGCTAGGAGCCTAGAAAGGGCTTAGTATTTTGGGCTTAGGCCCAAACAGCATGATGTTAAGCCTTGTGTGACTTGTCGTTATGCCCAGACGATTAATCATACGAACAGTATATGATAATGTCAATCTAAGCACAACATGCACAAAATAATTGAAAGAAAACTTTTATACATATAACCCTTTTTGTAATAAAGAAAACATAGTGTAATTGGAGAATTATGGAGGTGCATTGTATCTTGGATCTTGGTTCCAGTCTTTAGTGGCCAACCAAAAAATTAAAGCTCATATTATCTTTGTAATCTATTTGATAAAATGCATGTGTAAATGTTGTTCACTGCTGTTACTCATGCATGTGTTTTCTGATTAAGGAGCACAAAGTTGTATGTGTTGGATCCTTTTAATTTGTTGTCCACTAACAATTAGATTTGGTATTATTTTTTTCAAGTAATTGTATACACATGCTTCAATAGATCTTCATGTCATTCATAGTTAATTAGTCGTACACCATTATAATCATATACTAATCATGAGTAAAACAAGTTTTTAGATTAGAATAAACATCTCAATAACACCAATTTGATTAGTACAAGGCCTTCATAAATTCTTCAATGTAAAGTAATTTCCTATATCCGTAGAAAAGAAAATAAAAGAAAACCTTGAAGCTTGAATCAGAAACATATCATATGATTGGGAATTGAAAACAAGGTCATATGCCTTGTACACACATTGGTACAATAAGGACTTTTGGAACCATTATAGAATATGGTTACTTTTATTATAATTTGACATTTCTTCTTGTTACTTTTATTATAATTGGATATTTCTTCTTGTTACATCATAAGAGATGACCAGATGAGACCTTTAATTTTAAGGTGATTCAATTATGTTGCCTCACATACATGCTCTTTTTATTAGCTTCTTGCGTTTTACAAGTTTATTAAACTTGTTTGGTTTTTGCTTTTTTCTGTTTGTAGTTTGAAATAATCTGCTTAATTTCAAATTTCAATCACAAAACTCACAATCTACTTATTTTTCTTGGGTTGTTTTTGGCTTTATCTTAAGACTTATTAAGTTATAAATTATTAAAAAAAAAATTTAATTTTGTTGTGTTTATGAAAAAAATTGTGTTGGTAATTAACTTGTGTTGCTGTGTTTCTATACCACTGTACCAGAGGGTAAATAAGGCTCTCTCTTTCTTGGAAATAATATGAAGAGGAAGCAATAAAGAATTTAGAGTGTGTATGGATTGTATAGTTATCTATTAAATCCATGTGTTTTTATTCTTTCATATGAATCTGTATATAATCAATACAACTGTATAGTTCTACATGAGAAAATATATATATGACAATATTTGTTATAAATGGAAGGACAAAGGATTGCTTATAATCTCCCTTTCATTAGAAATATGGTTGATAAATGTGATAAAAACAACAACACTCATCTGGATTAAAAGAAATCCAAACTTTTGGAATAAATATTTGGGATGTTTAGTCTTTGTTTTGAGTAAGGTTGACTTATATACTAAACTTGAAAGAAACAAGTTGAATAAATGATTGTGTGCTAATACATGTCTTAATTTGATGTCTCATTCTTTGTCTATAATTGCTAGATATGGATAGAAGATGTATTGTGCTATTTCTATTGGCATGACATCTGCATATACGAAACATAATGATGGGCACTTTAATGTTTGTATACCTATATGTTTGGAGTCATAGGGTTAGACAAAGAAGAGTGCTAAGGGATTATACATTTGTTAGGCGTGAGGCTCGTTTGAGTGTCTTAGATAGTTTCATAAACTCTAGTAACATAAAGTGTGTGAATGAACTCCGAATGGATAGGAGGACATTCGGTATGCTATGTGAGATGCTTCGTCTTAATGGGGGGTTGGAGGATGATGGTTTGGTAAGTGTAAAGGAGCAAGTGTGTATATTCTTGACAATAAGACTGATGATAGGTGGAAATAGTTTAAGGTATGATATATTTATACGTTATGAATTTGTATTGTTATTTTATTCTTTATATTATTTTAGTAATGAGTTATAGTTAACAATAGATTTGTTTTTATAGAATTGCTTATGGGTATTAGATAAGACATATATTAAGGTGCATGTGCTTGAGATTGACAAACCATAGTATTGGACAAGAAAGGGTGACATTGCAATTAATGTTTTAGGTGTATGTGATCGAAATATGAAGTTCATATTCGTTTTACCATGATGGGAGGGTTCTGCTTCCGACTCTAGCGTTCTTCGTGATGCAATAATTAGGCATAATGGATTAAGAGTTCCCACTGATAAGATTTATATGACATGTCTTAGGTGCGTGTTATCTTGAAAATCATTAGAAAAACTAATATATATCGAATGTATTTTCACATTCAATTCTTAGGTTACTATTATCTTGTGGATGGTAGATACACAAATGATGAGGGTTTTCTCATACCTAATAGAGGAACATGTTATCATCTATCAAAATGGAGAGATGGACATGCATCAACAAATCCTAAGGAATACTTCAACATGAAACATGCATCTGTAACGAATGTGATAGAAAAATGTTTTGGACTCCTTAAGATGTGGTGGGATATTTTAAGGAGTCCATCTTTCTATTCAATAAAGACTCATTGCAGAATAATGTTGGCATGTTGTTTGCTCCATAATCTGATTAGGAGAGAAATGTCTCTAAATCCTATGGAGCACTAACTAAACACAAGAGATGAAGGTTGAACTACGCTAGAAAGCTCAAATCTCAACACAATTAAACCATTTGATCAGTGAACCGCATGGAGAAATGATTTTGCAGCACGAATGTTCAATGTGTGGAGGACAAATACAAATCGTTAATTAAGAGTTCAATTATTTAGGATATTTTGTAATGACTGACCATTTTATAGTAGATTTTGAATATTTCTTTGTATTAGCTATGAAGATATTTACAATTTTGTACATGAAGATACTTTAATATGGAGTAATTTTGTAGTATTTTAAATGCTTATGAATCAGTGTGATCATAACTTTCTCTTACTAGCCTTATTGTATTCTTGTGATGTCTTATGTTAGCAATTTTTCTTTTAAGTTTGTATTATTGATATGGGCTTTTTGAATAGCTGGTAATAATTGGTCTCGACTTAATGCTCTTCACTCCCTCTGTGTTTGCCATGCTCAATTGAGTTTGTGAAGTTTTAGTTAGTGCAAATGAACATTTAACATTTCATATTTGATATATTGATGTTGTTGCTGTTGTCACAACTCTATGATCAAACATTTATTACTTGTGGCTCTACACCCACAGATCTAACATAACTTCCCGCAACTGTCATTGCCAACATTACATTGCTTTTGCCACCAATCTATTAAGCATTCACTAATTTTGCACTTTATAAGTATTACATAGAATTAGTTGTTGTCCAACTAGTTACTCATCTTTTCTCCCTTAAATAGCTAAAGTTCAACGATATTGCTACCCTTACTGCATCTCATTTGTTGATTCCATAAAACACTTACAAGTTTATAAGTTTATTATTTAAACATGTTAGTTATATTATGTTTGATTTGTATAATGGGCAGAATAGAATGAATAGAATGAATAGAATCATTAATTCAGTTCAGTGTCTATCTTATTTTAAAAATGGATACTAGTAATACTAGTAATACTAGTCAAGTTAGTGGGGCTACTAGTAAAAAATGGAGTCGACGTGTATGGTCAAGAAATGAGAAGGATGCACTCGTAGACATTCTTGAAGATCTAGTTGCAAAAGGCTAGTCTCGTGATAATGGTCAATTCAAACTTGGTACCAATTCTTTAATAGAAGATGCTTTTCTTCAAAAATTTCCAAGATCAGGACTGAAAGCTAATCCACATGTTGACTCAAGAATCAAAGTTTTAAAAATGCAGTACAGTCTAGTATATGATATGCTCCAGAAGAGTGGGTTTGCATGGAATGATGTAAAAAAATGTGTGGAAGTTGCCAGTGATGAGGCATGAAATACCTATGTTCAGATATGGTACTTATTTAGAAGTAGTTTACTATGTTTTAGCATATGTTTCACCTAAATAATATATAGTGACTTTGATGACTGCTATTTAATTGTCGTTTTATTAGTCTTGATATAGTAGCAACTAGCAACGAGGGGCTAGTTGTATCTATTATGGTCATACATTTTTTTTTTGTAGGGAATTGTAGCATGCATATTGGTTTCGTGGCTTAAATTTAATAATGCAGTTGATGTTGATCCATTATCTTGCCATTCATGTATTGCTTATTTGATTGGTTGTTTCCCATATTTTATTTGTTGATGATTCTGATTAATTGCATGTTAAACTAAGGTTTTTATTTTTGGTTGGCCTTGCTACTTATTTTGTATATCTTGGTGCTTGATTGACATGTAGTATATATAATACGGACGTAGAAACCTACAGAGGCAAACCTTGTCCATATTATGAGAGACTCGTACATATATTTGGAACGGACCGTGCAATTAGAAGAAGCTCTCTTGCACCAGCTGATATTCTTGAGGAGGTCAACCAGAATCAAACTAATATAGAGGCTGGTGAAATATCGGCTACTAAATCTCATTCCACACAAAGGAAAAGAAAAAGACAAGATAAAGTTTTATCTACTGGGTTAGACAAGTTTGCTGAATCATTTAAGAAAGTTATGCAGACATTAAATGAGCAAATACTATCTTCTAATCCAATCAATGCAATCCAAAGATGATACAAAGGATAAACATGAGGAGATTCGGGCTAAAAAAGACGAGGTGCAAGCTAAGCTATTAAGGTTGAAGCTTTCCACTACAAATCAAATTAAAGTTTTAAAAGTGCTTGTGGTTGATTTTGATGCATCTACAGTTGATCTTTTTCTTGCTTTAGATACTGTAAAAGATAAAATGGAGCACGTATTGCAACTCATCATATAAAGAATGAGTTACATATTTGAGTAATATTTGAATAATTAGATTGGTGGATACTAATTTTGGTACTATTATTTTAGTATGGTGGCTAAACTCATTGCATGACCAATGAATTGAATATTTGAGTAGCATTTGATTTACTATATTTGGTAGATATTAATTTTAATACATTATGATTTTGCTAAGGTGTTGAACTTTTTGTATTGAAAAAAATCATTTCCTTTGAAGTTGAAAAAAAAAAATTTATTATTTTATTTCATGTATTATTATTTTGTTAAATTTTATTATTCAAAATGTAAAAAAAAAATTGATTACTTTTTTTAAAAACAAGACTAAAATAGCATTATTTAGCTAATCCTCCCTTTTAGTTTTGTGCACAACCTAACATAACATTGAATTAGATTTATCTTTTTCAATTCAATACTTTCCGATGAGTATCCTTTCCAATCACGCGCGCCCTAACGTGGCCTTCATATATTGACATATCCATATCCATACTACGGAGTCGTGTCCTGCATTCCAAACAGGGCATAAAGTCATAGTGATATGCCGGGCCTCGATTTTTCTATTTGGGAATTTTTTGTTGACCTTGACCATTATGACATTATCCAATTCCAACCCAAGCAAACGGCACCAGACCCAGTGTCGGATTCCTCAGCTAGACTGCACACTCTTCAAAACCTGCCACGTGTCCTTATACCTTCCGCTGGTGTCACTCTCTCTCCCCCCAATCCAAAATCACCATCACTCTTCTTCCACTATTGCCGTTGGAGAAGCACGTGACCCAAAAACACCACACTCCCCCACCCTACTCTGATTCTATCTCTTCAGATCATAGCCTACGACTCTCTCTCTCTCTCTCTCTCTCTCTCTCTCTTTGTGACTATGCATATCCTCTCTGCTACGCCATCCACCACAGTCTTCACGCCTAGGGTTTCGTCCACGCCTCTTTCCTCTTCTTCTTATTCTTCTTCTTCCTCGTCCTCGTCTTCTTCTACCGCGCTGTGTTTGGTCTCCGTGAGATCGAGTCCTCGAAGGAGCTCTGCTTGTCCTTCCTTGTCTTACTCCTTGAAGGTGACAGCTATGGCGGGGCTGGTAACGGACAAGGACTCGTCATCGACTTTATCGCCCATTGAGAGCGCACATAGGAGGGAGACGAACCATTCCCGCACGTTCCTCAATGCGACCTCCGAAGAAGGTGAGAGCCTCTTTGCTGTGTTTGGTTCGCGAGAAAATGCAAGAAAGAAAATTCGTATTCATGTTTTCGAATCGAAATGTTCGCTTTCTAGCCTTTCTTGATATCGAAATGAAATTGTTCATAATATTTAATTTTACTTGAACGAGGCTGTTTGCTTAATTAGTTGATTTTGTATTCCTTTCCTTTTTTTTATTATCTAAATCTTGATATTCATGAATCTTTTTACGTGTTAGTTTATCCGTATTAGTTACGTTCCCTCTTTGAGTTACTTCTCAGGAGTGTCAATGAAGAGAAAGAAGGTTAGGTTGTTTCTATATCACGTAACATTTCTGTTCTTTTGCTTCCTAATAAAAAAGAGTATGAACTTTCTGAAATTCTATATTTTCTTTTTAGTTATAAGTGTTTGGAATGTTACTTGTATGTTTCATTTTTTTTTTTTTTTGATGACGATCAGTTTGCTTGAATAAGCTGAATATGTCACATGCTAACCGAAATAATTTGTTTTCTCAGCTGTGTAATGATGAAAATTGAAAAATTCAATTCACTGATTTAATTTCTTTCAATTTCCTCTAACATTCATTTGATGACCAAATGGAGTGTTTATGGTTAGAGTTCCACAAATTTGGAGTAAAATGCGTTTATTTTACCGCATTTAAAATCAATGTTTTTCTATTTGTATCCTTTTTAGCTCTTAAAGTCTCCTATTCAGTAGTTTAAATAATCATTATTCTGTTGGTTAATTTAAGCTACTATAGTAACAGGAGACTATGTACCTTTGGTGCTTGATTTCTACATGGATTAAATTTACATAGGGGAGATTGAGAGTTTTCTTGAGTAGCTTTTGGAAGGGGATGGAACCCTAATCTTAAATGAGTGGAATATTCTGATAATTTGTTATCGACTTCAAGGAAATGTTGACAAAAAAGTACTAGTTGGAGTAGTCCCATGTATGTTAAGTGATACATGTAGTGGATGGGGACCCAGAATTACTTGTTGGGGATGTATTTGTTGTACATTAGATTCACCATCTTTATGTACATTCTATTTGTGTTTATGATCTCTTCACATTAGATACCCCATCTTTATGTGGAATACTATCAGGCGGTGCTCTGTAATTGTGTCACACCATGCTCTAAGGCCTGATACTGTATGAAGGTTGGTCTATAGAATGTCCTTGTATGAGACTGGTTCATGTGGAGGTAGATGTTTTTGTCAAACAATTAGAAAGGACAAGCTAGAAAATAAGGAGAAGGATAGCATCCTATGGAAGGTATTTTGAGGCATATATTGTTATTATTAGGGTTCTAAATGATTTCTTATAAAAATTTACGGTTCTAAATAATGATTTGTGCGAAGATATATACGTATAGAGTATATTTTGATTTTAGGTTATTAAGGAAAAATAATTTGTTTAGAAAGGAGTTAAAGTCATTAATAAATTGTCGAATTATAGAAAGCCACCAACCCAGAGTATTCAAAGAAAAAAAACAAAGAATGAGTGACCTTTTGGAAAGTCCTCTTGTTGCACCCCTATCTTTTTGTTCTCCAAAAAAGAACAAAAAGAAAGAAAAGAAAGAATGAATGAATGAAGAACAGTGAAGTCATGAGAAGTTTATGGAACCTATTTAAAAATCTTAAAAATTTCACATTTTGAATACTTTATTTCTATATACAAAGTTGTCCAAAATATTGAATTTTAATCAGACATGAGCTGTCACCTTCACCATCCAAAATGTTAATAATTGCTTCTTTGATGGTTATTGTTTCATAGTTGACCTGATTCTTGAGTACGTTTCCTGTATTTGTTTTCATATATATTGTCCAACTCATACTCCTAGTTGCAATCGTTTGTGTGCGGATGTCAGATTTTTTTGACAAGTTATCATGATAAGATCTACTTATTCATTGGCTACTTGCATTTTAAGTCCGTGCTCGATACCAATCAATGTGCCCTATATGACTCAGCAATCTTTTGTTATAAATGAAATGGATGCACTAACCATCTAAAATATACAATAATTGAATAATTGTGCAAGTAGATGTTATACTACACATCGATGCTTCAGATGGTTGGCTTGTTCATACATGGGCATGTGGCTCATATAGATACATTTTTTTGGGCAGTACATATTATTCACTTTTGCAAAGCATCTACTGAATATTAAGAGCGGTTTCTGGATGTTCTAGGAGGGATTCCAGGGGATGGGTTTTTGCAAACACCTGTCCAACGATTCTATCCCTAGTGCATTCCTTTGTCGTATTTGTACCCATGATAAAATTCATCTCTTTATCTCTCCACCATGGGCCCATTTGAAAAAGAAATGAAATGGAAGGTTTCTATTAGAAAAAACATAGAGTAAAAAGGAAATGCATCTGCAAATGGTGGTTCATCACATCCTACCTTTTCTTTACAAGTTATAATCTTCAATGTAGTGGATGCATTTATACATATATATATATACATATATGTAACTTTTTTCTTTGGAAGTTGAAATTTAGACATTAAGAAAATCATATTTGACTGTAAACACAAAAATTTCGTTGTCTACACTGACATGCTATGAAATTACATATTATGTGACTTAAGATAATATTAATTTGGAATCAAACTCCCTAAGCCAAATTCCGATCTCTTAATCTGTTCAAACTTCATGTTTTGCAAACATGAAAGTCATTGAGCTATGATAACATTATGCTTTTTAGGATGTGGACATGGGTTGGGGATTTTTGAGCATATCATGTGGAAATAACAAAGGATTACCCATATAATCCATTGCACGTATAGCCCACCCAAATTCATTCAAAGTACTACCCTATATTAATTCTGGGCTGCCCTATGGGCTTCAGTTTCTTCGGAGTTTAGAGACATTTCTTTTTCTATCATTATGCACATCATTATGATGGTTTATGATCTGTTTCTGTTCTGTTTAGTTGTTCTTTACTGTAAGTTTTTTTAGCTTCTGCAATAGAGGATAGCTTGTCCACTATGATGTACATTCTGTTTTTTTATTAATAAAAGTATGTTTCTTGTAAAATAAAAAAAAAAAAAACTCCTACCCTATTTGACTTGGTGGTTCTAAAGCCTTGGTGGGTGTTGCTGGCATTGTGGAACAATAACATAGTTCTAATTGATCTTGCACTGAGTTTTAATTCCTTAGTGTTGAGGTGTAAACTTGCCAAGCAACCCCTCTGCTTTGAATGCTTAGACAATTTTAATTTTCCCCGTGTTGTTCAATCTATTCAGTATAATAATTTTGTCCTTTCAGGGACATCCGATAAAATTGGAAAAATACAGACAAAGAAAAAAGAACATTTTGACATTTTTTTACTAGAAATATGCAATGCAATTATATGCATTCTTGTGTTTGTTTACACACACACTGCTTTTATCTGTGGAGTTCTCTTGATTTTAAGATGAAACAGTAGTTGGAGTTACCTAGGAAAGTTATTTGCTTTCCTTTTGTTTATTTTGTATATATGTACATATTTTCCAATAGAAGTTCAAATTTTTTTTTTTTTTTTTGAGAAGAAAGAAACTTTTTATTGATCAAAACTCAAAACAATACACGCAATGGACAAGATGTCCATTATTAAGAGAAAAGATCAAAACGAAAAACATAGAATTAGGCCTCATAAAGCAGAAAATTAGTGTACTAATGATGCCATATATTTTTGGCTGACCTGGCCGTCAACCAGGATGCTTTTATAGTTAAACAAATAGTCCAATTTTAAAAGTTTTACAATTTTGTTTCCTTTAATCAGTAATGTCCGAGTAGTTTTCTTTCAGGTTGATGTGGTATTTTCAGTATTTAGGATTATGATAGTCAAAAGTTGAGCTTCTTGCTTCCAAATATTGGACCAAGGCTTTGTAGTATATGCAAGCTTCAAATCTTGTTCAAACTCATAACTATTTGATTGAGTTGCATATCTTTGTTGGGTATGGAGGCCTGGGCATCATAACTGGATAGTGCTTTAAATCCTCCCTACGAGACTGTCCACCAGCCTATGATTTTCCATGACAATGCACTATCACTATGCCTATGGCTCTAACAGTTTGTTTTTGTCTTTTTATATTTTCCCCATGTCCCTCATTACTTTTACTACCTACACTTTTATAAACATAATACCTGATGTCATATATGTCATTGCTGATGCTGGTATGTAATTATCATGCCACTTGTCTACTTATTTAAGTTCCTTAAAGATTGTGTGCTCACAAATTTCGTGCAACTTGCAAGTATATAAACTGCATTGATATTTTTGTCTTCCTATTTTGGACGTTAATTATATTCTGTTTTTGAGTTTTGACATTATTATTTTGACATTTTTAAATTAAGTTTTGGTTCAATTTTGTTGTAGTGAATTCTGTTTAAAAATTGTAAAAAAGAAAGAAAGAAAGAAAGAAAGCTGGTCTAGGAAAAACTGTTGTGAACTTTCATTGATGCTCTTTTAAACCCTTTTTCTCTTTTGAACTTTTTTTTAGAACTCTCACTGTGATGTGCAAATTTGGCAAAAAAAGAACAGAACAAATAAAATTGATGTCTGCTAGAAATTGCATTTAACCTACACATCCACACTAATTAGCTTTTAACACAATCATTACTAGTGAAGCACCATAATGCCTAGTAATCTTGATCAAGGTAGTGGGCAGCTTTAATTATATTGATTTTTCCTTCTTCTTTCTCAGTTCTTCTTTCACTTGCTTGTTTGCATGTATGATTATAGTTGAATAATCCATCTCAAAATATATCTATTTTTCGCTTTAGAGTTCCATTGAATAGAAAATTCTTTCATTAAAAAACAGCTACTATGAGACACTTTAAGATACTTATGAGTTCAACCTTCGTTAACAACAGCTTTGTTAATGAAAAATGCTTGTTTTATTTATTTATTTTTTAAAATAAGCATTCTCCTGCAATGAAGCAGTTTTTATTTGAATTATTAATGTTTTTTTTTTTTTTTGGGAATGCTAGTTTTCTTGATTTATTTGAAATGGTCATCTGCAGAGCTTCTGTCTACAATCAGGAAGGAAACAGAAGCTGGAAGGCTTCCCTCAACTATTGCTTCAGGAATGGAAGAATTATATCAGAATTATAAAAATGCTGTAAACTTTTATTCTTAAACTCATGCTCTACTTAATGTAGTTAAATTTGTTTCTGAAATTTTATTTTTTGAATTTATTTGATGTGCATAGATGCTTTGGCTCAACTTTCTTCTGTAAGAATTCTTATAAAAGATGTGTGTATCTGTAAAATTATTTTCTTTGTTGATGACTTTAGTTTTTACTATTCGGTTGGAGCTATTAGCTATATACTTTACGTATGACATTATATATTAAACTCACACACTTTAGAACTTCCAAATGAAAATGAAGAGTATCTTTCACTTCACTTGCTAAAAATATTTGCTGGTGGAGTAGGAATTTTAATATATTTGAAGTGGACATTTTATGGTTCAAAATATACTAGAATGAGTGAAATTTAATAGCAAAGTATACATTTTTACTAGAATTATTAATACCAATAGAAAGAGTTGGACTTGGACCCAATCTCTACTTACTACCACTTAAAGTGACCATGGGACTAACATTTGAATCTGTGGAACTTAGAGAATAATCAACATTCAAATCATGGGGGCTGAAAAGAAAAATTGTGTTTGATTTTCTAAAGGAAGTTTGAATCCTTCAGTCTAGACGTCCTGCTTAGAAGATCATATAAGCTACTAAGTGACCATTGTTTTGGATCTAAACCTTCTGTCATGGTTATTTAATTCACGAGCTTCTATACATTGTAAACTTTTTAAAGTTTGGAAAAGTTATCTTTGTTATGTTTCACTAGTTAACTCATCCTAGGATTTTTATATCACCTTCTTGAAGCTAGATGCCTGAAGATTTAAGACTTTCGTGGAGATGGAGTTGACTTTATATATAAATGTATATCACACCCATAGTTCGCCATCCTCTTTGGAGAATATTGGCATATATAATTGCTACTTGTAGAAATGTCTCAGTTATTGGTTCTATGGCTGCATTACTAGTTCAAACTTAGCTTTGTTAACAGCCAGTCTTTTGTAATTTCAAATAATTATAGCAAAAAGCAAGAGCAGCTCATCATTTCTTATGAATCTAATCACAGATCTTGAAACATCTGGGTATTTGGGATAATTGGAAGACTGTCTGATAAATTCTGGATATATTTTCCTCTGTAGCTTAGAAAAAAATTGATGCTTTTACTTCATCGAGTACTGAATGTAGCTAGACTAATGTGTTCCTAGTATGCATGCATGCTCTCACCGATATTACCTAAAGGCAATTTCTTTATAATTTGGGACCTGAGTGTATGGAGTACTGGAGAATATGCAAATGATTGTAGGATTCTTTATGGACCCTTAATGTGAAAATGATGAGATTTTTTGTTTCTTTTAGGGCAGTGTTGCTATATGTGTGTAACATATATTACTCTGATAAGGTCCTTAAATGAGGACTTGGTTTCAATCACTAGATCAGCTATCAATGGCTTAGATGCATTAGATGCATTGCAGCTGCTATAATTGATCTAAGGGCTGAGAGATAAGTCCTCATTTGAGAATCTCTCTCTCTCTCTCTCTCTCTCTCTCTCTCTCTCTCTCTCTCTCCCCCTCTATATATATCTATATATATA
>QANW01010875.1:821702-933208 GCA_003254865.1 Dryas drummondii | reverse complement strand
TCTCTCTCTCTCTCTCTCTCTCTCTCTCTCTCTCTCTCTCTGCCCCCCTTTATATATATGTCTATATATATATATATTCTTTTTCTGTTTTCTTATTCACATGTTATCATGATTTAGATTCTTCAAAGTGGAAATTCCAAGGCTGATGAGATTGTGCTGTCAAATATGAGTGCCGCACTGGATCGTGTACTCTTGGATATAGAGGTAACATTGGTCTTTTTGTATGTTATCGTACAGCTGTCATAGTTTCTGAAGTATATGCAACACAAGTATCAGAAACCAAATTATCAATTTTTTTTCTTGTACATGATGTAACAGTATATTTTCAGGACCCATTTGTCTTCTCACCATATCACAAAGCAATACGAGAACCTTTTGACTACTACATGTTTGGCCAAAATTATATTCGTCCTTTAGTTGATTTTAGGTGAGTTGACAGCTCCTATACTTTTTCCCATCATCATCAGTTACCTATAGCACATTTTATTTCTTTTGCAATAAACTTCTTGACACTTTATAGTTGACTGTAAATTGTGTCTATAAACACATTTGTATGCATAAATTGTTTTTGCTAAAATGAATGTACATGCTATGCATTGTTTCATGAAGTTTTAAAACTGATATGGTCATGGGTTATTGGTCCATCCATCGTGCCATCATCAGGTCATTCATCACAACATTGTAATTATTTTAGTTATTTAACTTACATGAGAGTTGTTTAATATATAAAAATTGTACTGAAACGTTTTAAGTATTCTTTCAATGGTTTCCTATGACCCTTTAACTGTTCTCATACAAAAATGTAAAGGTTAGTGTGACTGAGGACCCTTTGAAATTCTTTATTGTATTGACACAGCTAGAATCATGAATGATTCATCATTCCTCTTGTCCAACTAGCAGTTGGATGGGCCAAATATAACTCTGAATTGGTTTGAAAAGTTATTCAGATCTGATGTAAGACTACTGGGTTTGTCTCTGGGTTACAAAACATTGTGGCAAAAGAATTGGGTTGATTACAGGATCACCCCCTGAGGCTTATTGTTTTGGGCTTCTTTGTGCAAAATTTAGATATATTTCCTTTTTCTTTCATTGAAGTTGGGGATCTGTAGTTGGTGATTATTGTTTGGATTATGTTTGCTGTGAGAGTTTTATGTGCTATGATGAACAGAATAATTTTGTAGCTGTTAGAGTAGACTAGAGAGTGTATGGATTTTGAGCTGTACAGAAAGTGTAGAGTGTTTATCTTTTTTGCTCTGTTTTGAAGGTGGACTTATTGGACATTGCTGGGTTGTATCTTTGACCTTTTTGATGTGTTTAATAGAGTAAATGTTTCTATCCAAGTAAAAAAAAAAAAACCAATGATTTGTAGGTCAGTTGTATTTTTATTTTGGGTTTTCAAAACTACTCTAATTGTATGGGAACTACACGTATTTTTAAAGACAAACATATACTACGATTTCTGTATAATAAATATAAGAAAATGGAAACATAAATTAAAATTACTATAATGGAATTCAATTATGTGAAAAATAATTTCCAAACATTGGTTATCAAATAATATTCAGATGAAAAAATAGAGAGTTCAGCAGTCACATTTTATATGTCCTGTTTCTTGTTTTCTCATATTTCACTTAATGTGTCTGAGTTCTATTTCAGTTGAAACTATTTTATTATCTAAGGAATTCTTCCTATATTGAAACAATTATGTAAAGAATTCTATTCATATGAAGGTAGTTTCGAGTTTTTTGTTTTTTGCTCCAGTTACGAGGCAAAAGCGGAAGGGGGATTCGAACTATGTCAATATAATGTCATTTGCCACATTTTTATTTTTATTTTTTCTGACAGGATTTTTTGTCTTATTGATGCCCTAAATTTTGATGCAGAAATTCATATGTTGGCAATATCTCTGTTTTCTATGAAATGGAAGAGAAGCTTCGACAGGTGCCTAATCTGAGTATTCAGCTTTTTCTTTTTGAGGTTATGTGGTTGCTGCTAAACATTGTTGAATTGTGAAAAGCTATATCTCTCTAGCAAAGTTACACTTCACTTCCTCCTTTTGGTTTCTAAAAATTTATATAGTGGCCATAAGATGTGTTTGGTTCCATGTATTGCAGTTCAAGCTTAGGTTGGTATGTGTGTATGTTATGGTATTCTGGATAACGTCAGAGAGGACACGATTAGTATAGATAGTCTTGAACAGCTTTCTGAACCGAGCCAACCTGAACATTCCCATTTGTTAAATTGATTTGGTTCTACGGGTGAATTCCTTTCTTGGGCTTTGAAAATGATAACTATTCTTGATTAGTTCGGCACTGGATTAAGGCTGTACCACCAAAGCAAATTGATTTATGTACAATGTGATATAACTTTGTTCAGGTGCTAGATATCTCAATTATAGTTGACCATTAGTTATCCCAAGATTTTGATGGTACGATCCTGATGCTTCTGTGATATGATACAGATTCCATCTTATCTTGATTTGTTTTGATATTCTGGGTCGCTAGAAGTCTGGAGAATGTAATGAGAGACTTCCTATGGCCTAGTGTTGGGGAGGGAGGAAAATGAAATTAATTATCTGGGACACAATTTCTCAACCAAAGGAGAGATGGTTCGGAATAGGTAATTTGGTTTCAAAATAAAGCCCTATTGGGCAGTGGTTATGGAGATTTCCTTTGAAAAGAGATTCTTTACGTTGTCCTGTGATTAGGAGTAACTATAGAAGCCATGAAATGGCTGGGATGCAAAAGTAGCTGTGAGAGGGTTGAGACGAAGCCAGTGGAGAGACATTTCTCAAGGTATGGTTGCTTCCTAGGGTGCAGCAAGTTGGTGTGGAATGGAGAAACATTCAGATTTTGGGGGGATGTTTAGGTGGGGGAGGATGCATTTCGAGTTCAGTTACCCAGCTTTTACAATCTGTCAACCATTATGGCATAATAATGGCTTGCATGGTAGAGGAGATCAAATTTCCATTGAGTTGGAATCTGGGATTCAGAAGAAATCTAAATGATTTAGAGGTGGAGGAGTTGATTCAATTATTTCATTAGATAGTGATTTCATTATTTTTGTATAATCTGTCAATCATGTTTATTTTCATTGTACCGTTGCTGCAAATTTGTGGTCCAATCTATTCAGGGAAGCTGGTTAATAGACAAATTTTCAAAGATTATAGAGGGCAGTGGAGTTGTGGGATGGAGTGATGTTTTGGTCATCTGTTTGGGCCTCTATTTCTGATGTCTTTAGGGTGTTTATTTGTCTGCCATTTTGTTAAACTGGTAGGCTGTGATCAATTAGAAGGCTGAGCTGATTTTGTTTTGTTTTGGTTTGATACGTACTATAGAAATGGATGTCTTGTCCATTGCTTGTATAGTTTGATTGTGTGATTATTTAAAGTTTCTTTCTTTTTTTTAATAAAAATAAAATAAAACAATGAACGCCTTGTCATGTGGTTAGTGAGGAGATAAATAATTGAAAAATATTAGTTGGTCTTTCATAAAGACACTTAGTGGTGACTCATGCAATGCAATGCTTTTGGATTATGTGTGCAGGGTCACAACATTTTTTTGATATCAAACCACCAAACTGAAGCAGATCCAGCTGTAATTTCCTTGTTGCTTGAAACAACAAACCCACATCTTTCTGAGAACATGGTGAATTGATATGTTCTCTCTTCATTCTATGTATACAATGACCACATATGCTATTTTGTGCACTTATAAATGCTTGCATAACCAAATTGTAGACTTTGTACTGCAGACCTACATAGCAGGAGATAGGGTTGTGACAGATCCTCTTTGCAAGCCCTTCAGCATGGGGAGGTGCTTTTAAAGTTCTTAGATATGTTTTATGATTAGTTTGCACCTCAATGCTTCTTTAAGTTAACTGCTGACATTTTATTTTTTCATTTGTACAGGAATCTCATATGTGTCTACTCGAAAAAGCATATGAATGATGTTCCTGAGCTTGCTGAAATGAAAAGAAAAGCAAACACGCGAAGTTTGAAGGAAATGGCTTTGCTATTGAGGTACATCTACTGTTTATTTGTGTATGCCTGACCAAAGTTGGCTTATGTTCTGATTGTTGCTCATCATGGGCAATACTACCATGTCAGTGTTTTGCATATAAACTTTTTTTCCCCCAGCCAATCAACCTTAGCTCTTATAAATTTACTTTTACATTTCCTTCTGTCCTCTTTACTACTGTTTCTTCTCTTGTCTTTCTGAAACCTAGAAAGCATAAAACATGTTTAAATCTAACTTATTTGTTTAAAGTGTATTTAAGCATTGTGGAAAAGTAGCTTGTAAAAGAATGATGTTTATCTATCATGTTTCATGCTAAAATGCAGAGCAACTGAAGGAACTGCTTCCCCCTTTTCTCCATTCATCCTTGTGGTGTTTAATGCACAACTAGCTCTGGTTTTTTATATTAGGAAATTTGAAAATGGAAGAAATATCTTTCTATTAGAGGTGGATAGTATTAAAAGTTAGAAGAAAATAAATCTTTTTGGTTGTGCTAGACAGGGAGTGTGAAGGCTCAACACTAAAAAGAAATTTTGAAAGGCCTAAGTCACCTGTAAGTCTCCTCTGTTGGTGAAATTTCCCAAACAGAAGGTGATTTCTGTACTTTCAGTCACTGGTAAGGGAGTGATGGACGCTTAAAAGGATGAAAAGATATGAAATTTTCATCAAAATTTTAGTTTTTGGAAGCCACCAGTGTCGATAGGGGGTGGAGAGGTATCACCAACCTCTCGACAATATGTCACTAGATATCGTTGAATTTTAGCATTAGTGTGAATTGTCAAGATAGTTTCAAAAGTGGTGCACATTATTCCATGTACTGTACGTATTGATTTAGTATTTCCTAAAGTTCCATACAAAAAATTATATCTTTACAATTTAACCATGGTTTCTGTAAATTTTACTGAGATTTCTATTGATGTAGATATTTCCATAAATATGAACTACCTATATTTCAACTGATACTGACATTATCATTAAATCATAGTATTAGTAGACTGTGGTTATGGTGGTAGGGATTTGGGAGTATGGTGCAACAGTGCAAGTAAGGATAGACAAAATTATCAGTCTGGCCTTCCAGTCTTGCTTTATGTTGGCAACTTTTTGGAGTTGTCTGTGATCAATATGTAGACTACGAGTTAATAAGAATGCGGATAAAGAATATCCTTGATAGCTGAGGTTGTGGAGTAGGAGAGTAAGCTGTTTGCTCTTACTATGTATTTGTGGCAAAATTAAGTGTGAAAGAGAAACAAAAGAGTTGCCTTGTAAAATGTTTTTGGGGGTTAATAGGATAATGGATTTACTGCTGGCCAATGATAAACTAGATAGGTAATCATAGTTTGGTTGAATGCCTTATATACATATGTTTCTTCTGGTATTATGATTTGCTGGAACATCATGCATTTTCCTTTCTTTAAAAAAATAAAATACTTAAAGACTCCTTTAATGTTATCAAATCTTTCTGCCTTTTTTTTTTTTTTTCATATTTTTATAAATGCAGCCTTCTAACTGGACATGTTTGGGTGTAGAGGTGGGTCACAAATTGTATGGATTGCACCAAGTGGTGGAAGGGACCGGCCAGATCCTGTAACAGAAGAATGGTTCCCAGTAAGCTCTCTCCACTTTATCATGTATGAGAAGTTGAAAAAATAAATATTTATTCAAGTTCATCATCGATATATATATTATTTTGTTACGTGCTCTTTTGTTAAAAGTTTTGATTTGGATCAGAGATTCACTGTTGCCAATATGATTTTTATCTTGTAATTGTCTTGTATAATGTTGTAACATAAGGTCCCAAATTTGTGTCTATATGTTGTAATTGTAAACTATGGATTCAGCTGAGTAAATATTATGGTGTAGGTGTAAAATTTGTAGAAGTAATTTGCCTATCAGAGTTTTTTGGTTCAATATGGATAGAAAAATGTCTCAACATTTCTAGAGAAAAGAACAAATAGATTGGGGATGGTTTTGGGACTACAATCCACATTGTTTCTGAAATAAATTATTTAAGGAAACATTTACTAATTGATGTCAACTTAACTTTGTTATATTTGCATTGAGAATTTGGGTTTTCATAAAAATGAAGAGGGGCTACAGTTTTGAGTTCATGTTGGCATTTACTGTTCCTATAGCTATAAGCCTATAACCAACAATGTACCAGTATAGAGAAGTATTCATTTATCTTGTTAAGGATGTGGAGTTGGTGCTATATTAAGTTTTCTACTTTAGCTGCAATGAGTTGGTTATTTGCTTTGGTATTGAATGTGGCATATGATCAAATCTGGTATATATTTGATAAAACTGCAATGACACTCTAAATATAGGAACTGTATGAGAGGATCTGTACTGAGGAAAATAGTTGGCTATGGAAGCTTTACAAATATAAATATTTGGTAAAACTAAAGAAACTCGTTAACTGGTCATAGATATGTTTTATGATCAATGGTTTATCCTATTGAGATTGTTACTTGGATTCTATGACCTGTGTGGATTACAAGATTGATTTACACAATTGGCAAGGTTGGTGCTTTGTTGTTGATTTTGGATTTACTTTTTCGTTTTGT
Source organism: Dryas drummondii (assembly GCA_003254865.1). Taxonomy (NCBI): domain Eukaryota; kingdom Viridiplantae; phylum Streptophyta; class Magnoliopsida; order Rosales; family Rosaceae; genus Dryas; species Dryas drummondii. Next base: position 926,628 of record QANW01010875.1, on the reverse strand, counting down.
TTTTGTAAGTTTTTTGTCTTCACTGAATTTGTTATAGTATCATAGGATGTTTGTTGTAGTGTGAAAGCGTTGTATAATGCTTTAAGGCTTTAAGCAATTTTCCTGTGGTGGGTTGGGGCTGTGCAAGAATTGTGCTTATATATTTGGAAGGAGGAAAGGTGGTGTCAGGGTCAAAATTCAGCATGGCTTCGAAAGATCAACTTTACTAGTTGCAGGAAATTGAAATATGCGACATTATTTTTCTGAGTTAGATTCAAGGTTAAATTGTAGGGGAAAAAAAATCAAGGATGTTGTAAAAACCACTGTTATGATAGGAATGACTAAAAAAGACAATTAAAAATCAGTGTACTTAAGAAATATTGGGAGGGACACCAATTAATGGTAAGATAAGAAATACCAAGCTTCAGTGGGTGGTATGGACATATATGACATAGAAATAGGACACTAGATACAGGCCATAATGAGAGGACTAGTTAAAGTAGATGGTAAAGATCAAGAGGCATTTTAAAAAAAAAAACTAAGATCAAAAGGCAAACCAAGATTAACATGGGATGAAATAATATGAAAATAGGGTTCTTATAGGAGATTTGACTTATAATAGAAAAAGACTGGTAAGAAACCATGTGGCCAACTTTGTATGAATATAGAGAGGCAAGCTTTTCTAAGAAGGCAGCACTATAAAGGCGGATTGTGCCTTAAAAATATTAAATAAATAGATACCAAGGCAAATTGAAGAGAACAAGAGGAGCCTCAAACTTAGATTATCATAATATTTTCCAGACTGAGATTTCATTGATCCTGTTTTCATGGTAGTCTGTGCCACCGGCACTTTTTCTGGTTCATAAAAATTCATTATACATACATAGCATACACACACACACACACACACACACACACACACCCACACCCACACATGCAACACGTGTGCATACACATGCTTATGTATAAGTGTTGTCTTCATGATGCAATTAACTTCATACTGATATAAGTTGGTCAGGCACCTTTTGATGCTTCTGCACTGGACAATCTAAGAAGGCTTGCAGAACATTCTGCTGCTCCAGGGCATATATATCCCTTAGCATTATTGTGTCACAACATCATGCCTCCTCCACCCCAGGTACGTTGTCTCTGATTTGGTCTTTCCGTAATGCTACTTTTCCACTCTTGTGACACTTACACAATGCTTTACCAGGTAGAAAAAGAAATTGGAGAGAAGAGAATGATCTCCTTTCATGGTGTTGGATTGTCAGTGGCACCAGAAATCTTCTTCTCTGATATTGCTGCTTCCTGTGAAAATCCTGATGAGGTTGGTTCTAATCTTCTACTCTCCTGGTTGATGTGCATGGTTCCTGTTATTTTCTTTTACATTATGTTGCAAGGAGTGCTCTCATTTAATATTTCCCTTATATTATTAGAATTGCATTTAAAATCATGTCCTCATACCATTTACAGAACTTCTGAACAGTGTGGATGAATTGCTCCCCAGTCCCCACTACTATTTTGGTCATTCAGTTAACGAATATAATCTTCTTCTTAGTAGTTCTACAATTGCCTTATTTAATGACTGGTGCACGCTGGAATAGATTGGTGATATGTATCCTCAAGAAGTAGTTTTACATAGGGGTAAATACTAAATATCTATGTATATGTGTGTGTACATATATATACAGATATATATAACTTCAGAGTGGAACGAGTTCTCTTAAATGCCAATATTGACAGACCCGAAGTTTGAAGAAGGCATGCCATGCCCATTGATTTATAATTGTTTCATAAACCTTGTCTAGTATTCATTTCTGTTGTTTCTCTCTTTCAGGCTAGGGAGGTGTACACACAAGCTCTATATAATTTTGTTACTGAACAGTATGATGTGCTGAAATCTGCTATACATGGCAAACAAGGACTAAAGGCTTCTACTCCAAATGTTTCTTTATCACAACCATGGAATTAGTCTATCTTTAAGTGCATTTTCCTTATGACTTTGCGTTTTTAATCAGGTACTTTCTTAGATCCTAAGATTTTTAATCTAAACTAGAATACATGCTGTTGCTTTTTGTTGAACCCATTCAGTAAAGATTGTTAAAATTTTGGAGTACCTGAAAACTGTCATGGATCACTAAAGAAGCATGCTGAAAACTTGAATGCGATGAAATATATTTACTTCTTTCCAATTTGCTATGATACGTTGACTGGTTTTGAAGTGTGAATTGTTGATACGCAGCAAAGGTGTCGTGTGCTTACAATGAATTCCTATGTTAACTAAAGTGCTTTTATTACAGTCTGAAAATAATATACTTATGCACATGAGGTCGCAGTTAAATTTATTTCTGTTTGTGTATTTAAAAAAAAAAAAAGAAAAAAGAAAAAAAAGAGAGAAGAACCTATGTTTATTGATGCTCATTTTCTGTTGTATGTTAACTAGATTTGCTTGAACTTTGCAGACTTAAGACTTTACCATAATTTTGCAACTGCTGACTAAAAGTCTGCTGCTCCTTCAAGACAAGTATGCACTGTGCCAAGAAGATGTAATTCTCTGTTGCCACTGATGATTAATGCATGTTCACTGTCTATTAGATGGATTCTTTTTGTGCATATGTTTAGGCAAGAGCTGAATGAATTAACCTCCAAAATTGGAGCTTGTGTCGATCCGGAGGGTTCTGTTTTAGGTGTATACTGTACAAATGGAGCCAGTTGATGACAAGCAATTCATGTAAATTGACTTAATTTCCAATTTCGCAATAGTTCTTTCTCTTTTCACCAGAGATGTATTAAATTTACAAGAGACACCTATATACCTTGAGAAGCTTGGTGATTGCCATAGAAGCAATTGTGTTCCTACTCACTAAGTAAAAAATCTTCACATTATAATCATTGGATTAGCGCCAAATGTGTCTATTTATTGTCATTGTGCATACTGACAAGTTTATTTGCAAATTTTGGGTTTCTACCATGTACAACGTAAAGGGGGAGTGGATCCCCCTAATTCCTTAACTCCTTTGAACGATGGAACAGATTACCAGATTTACTATTGGTTCTTACTGAAAAGGTGAGAGATTTTACACACAGCACAAGTAAATGAATTCAACTAGAACCATATCTCCCATCTACAGTTTCAACCCTAGCTCAAACTTGTTGCTTGACTTCCATGTTTAGATGATGGAATAAATGCTTGGTGTGCAATGAGAACATTGTCTTGTCTGTTTGAGGGTGCTAAGGCACATTGACAGCGTTACAGTTATATTGAATAATTTTTTGACGCTAAGGCACATTGTCCTATCCAACCTTTTCAGTTTGTTGGATAGGACCTTAGCCAGAATCTTATGGCAGTTACGTAGGTTAATAAGTCTACACGACACCCTATTACCCTAGGCAACTACAATAAAACTGCTATACGATTCTGGTTTAGACCTTTAGCGCCCATGTAACATGTACTACTACAAGATTTTGGCGAAGGTGCTGGCAAACAAATTAAAGTAATTTCTCCTAACAAAAGGACTAGGCTAAGTCATAGGTGATATTCCTTTATTGGATGACTCTTCAACCAGCAAAACTTGTATGAGACCATCATACTAGGTCATTTTAGTGACATGATATGAGAAGCAATTCTTATTTCTAGCCTCTTAACATGTGTTCATGTTCGTGTCAAGAGAATTTTGTATTGAGCATTAATTGTGCCTCTAGTTTATGTGTAATAGTGGCTTTTGTTGTCGGGTTTTTTTTTTTTTTTTTTTTTTCTAATTTAACATAGTAAACAAAAGAAATTTGTTTAAAGAGGAGTGAACAAAAGATTAGTGGAACATCAAGAAGATATTACGCACATTTAATTTTTCCGATTAATTAGTAAATAAAGTCTCTGGTCTTACTGAACGTGTCTAAGTATGCTAAAGGATCACTGTCACATGATTTGTCAACTAATATGATCCGCCAATCGCCATCATATTAAAATTTTGTAGTAACAGAAATTACAAAATTTACCTAAATTTTCTTCTAATCTGAATTATACTTATAAAGACTCTCGAAGGAATTCTTTTTTATTGATATAATCTTCAAAGAAGGTGCCATCCAACGCAAGGAGTCCCTTAAGATAGAATCTCTCACTGTTGTTGGAGAATTTATGACTACATTAAGATGCTTGAGACTGGGTAATGGTGGAGAGCACGTCCTTATTTCTTTTGGAAAGATAAGAGCCTAAACCATTTACCAAAAAAGGGAAATTAAAACAATATTAACAACAGAACATGGAATTATACATACAAAAATTATAAATAGACTTATTTTTCCGGAGCAATCAAAGTTTCCAATAAAATTTGTCAGAGTAATATGATTGTACGAGGTAATTGGTTTCTTGTCCGAAAGTATGATATATTGTAGCCTGCGATAAATTTGGAGCATTCATGGAAAAAGGTGGACTTCATGTAAGAACCATTGAACGAAAGAGAAAGCAGATTTGGAGTGTCGATTGTGGATGTGCACACCAAATTCACAAATTAGTACAATGCATTTCAGGTACTTGAAGGCTAAAGATGTTAATATGTTCAACCCAGGAGACGCACTTATGTAAAATCAAACTCTCAAGGAGGGGAAATATTGCATTAATGAATATTGAAACCATTCGAGAGAACAAATTGTGCATAAAACAACCCTAGATTTCAAAGTTTTGGACAACTACAAGTGATACCATTACCGCTGTTGTACCACAAATATTTATCATGATCACCACCAAATTGAATCGAATCAGAACGATTCAAGATTCATAGCTTCAACTTCAACAATATTCGTACTGATAACTTCTTGGGATTTGAGGCTCGAACTTGAAACTTTTTTCTTCTTTTGGTAACCGAGGGTGTCTCGGCCAGTTTTTGCGCACCAACTAATTCCTTAGAATGTCAAGTTACTCAAATGCACATTTATGAGGGACATAGTTTTTAAGGAAGAAAGGCTTATAGGATGATTGCTATCCTTTATTTTCACATCCGTAATAGACTTGTTTTCTAAGGCTGATGTCTCTCAACAGCAAAACTCAGGTACTTGTTTATGCTACTAGCGCAGCCAGTGTATCTCATGCTAACCCTGAATTTGTCTAAGTGCATATTTTTCTCATGCTTTTACATTAGGTGGAGAGTGTAGAATAGACTCATGGATCATTATCTATAAAATAAAAAGAAAAAAATCATTCTACATTTTGAGTTTTTTTTTTGTTTAAAAAAAAAAAAAACCCCAAACTAAGGGTCTATAGACAAAACGCCCACCCGGAGATGTCTAATACAAGTAGACCCACTTTTTAATGAGTCGAGAGCTCGACGGTATCTTTTTCTTTTTTTATCCAAAACTATTGAACAATTTTGACTCTGAAATCATATTTTCTTATAGTGTATGTTCGTATGATTAATCATCTGAACATAACGACAAGTCATACAAGGCTTAACATCATGTCGTCTGGGCCTAAGCCCAAAAGCTAAACCCCCGCTAGGCTCCGGCCTCCTAGGCCTTGACCTCCTAGGCTCCAGCCTCATAGGCTCCGGCCTCCTAGGCCTTGACCTCATAGGTTCCGGCCTCCCAAGCTCAAACCTCCTGGGCCCCCGACCCGTGTCAACTCACTCAGATCCCCAAGACAGGTGACACGTAGCGCTCCTACAGTGCGAATTATCACAAAGGACACATGTCATCACCAGATTGGTTGACACTCTTCCAAATGTACTATAAAAAAGATACTTTCTGATCACAAAAGAACAATTTCAATCAATATTATATTATTCACTCACTCTGCTCACAGATTCTCTGAACACTGACTTAAGCGTCGGAGGAGGTTCGGCCGGTACCACACCGGTGCCCTTCCCGCTCACCTTTATATCTTTGCGCAGGGTGCTTTGGATACTGTTTGTTCTCTACTATCCACCAGTCGAACCCAGCTATCTGTTCTTACCCCACTTCGACGTGTCATCCACTCAGTGGGAGGTCAACGGTCCACGTGGTTCGACTCGACGTTGACTGCTCTACCATTTTTGAACATCAACAGTGTATAAAAATGATAGTTATACCATGTATGTTGTCTTTTTGTACATATACATGCAAGTGATGAATACCAATCTAATACAAAAGTACAACCATTCGGAATCACATTTATCCTAATTTTATTTATACTAATCAATAGTTTCAAAGGTTGAAATTCACCAAAGGGTTCGATCGCTCCACACTGTACAATTATGTCACTCATTTTATAAAGTTTATCATCCAAAAAAAATGTCTTGACCTTTTAACAAGCTTTAAAGTGGACTAATCAATTATTTTTTTTTTTTCCCATAGAAGAGTAATAATAAAACCAGTAGAGAAATATTTTTACAAGGTCTATTGTTTGGAAAATAAATTAAACTCCACTATTTTTACAAGTGGACCCTGTATAGTATTTAGGCTTTATCATTTTAAAAATTGAACTTGGCAGAGGTAGCAAGATCTCAACCATAAAAAATTGTTAGAAGGTTGTAATTAAAATCTCTTGTACAGGTTTTGTCTGGAAGAGGATCCAAGTCCTTATCCCTGGATGGATCTTATTGCAACGCCCCTTAACTTACTCCAATATTTGCACCGAAACAAATAGCAATAAAGGTCCATTGGCTTTAGATAATAAATTTCAATGTTATTTTATTTTAACTATTAAAATATTTATGTCATTTCCTTTTAGATATTAAATTTCAGTTTAAATATCAACTTAAAAAAATATGGTTTTACCGAATTGTGACGATGTCACAACTTTTTATTAATTTCTTATTTTTTCAATGTTTGCAAGACTTAAATTTCAATGTTTAGTCTATAGGTTATAGGACTTCATCTTTCAAGCCTAAATCACTAAACTATTATAAACTTTGAATTTTTATGAATTGACAATCACAACTGTATAGCAAACTGATTTATGACCTAATCCAAAAAAATTAATGTTGTGCTGCTTTGTTAAAAAATTATTGATATTTGGTATTTAATCTTAATTTTCTATACCAATAATAGCCAGTAAATGTAAGAGTTTTTTTTTTAAGTCCATTTTTTAAAATATATTGTTCATCCGACCCACACGCTATAGTAAATACTGTAGCGGTCCACTTTTTAACAGCCCAGCGCTACAGTAATTGCGTTCAGAACAAGTAAAGCTGATGATCAGAGGAGTAGAAATATACCAGAGTAGTCGTAGAGTTCGCCGAAAAGCCATGGGCTTTTTGGCGACGATTCGCCACTGTGGCTGGGTAGATGGGCGATTGAAGGATACCGTCGTATTCAGAACGACGAGAGAAACAAATAAGTCTGATGCCTCGTCGTGGCTGGAAGAAGCAGATCGCCGCCAAAGTTGACTAGATGGACGATCAGAGGCCATGAGAAGGAAGAGGCGAGCAAAGGGAAGAGAGAGAGAGAGAGAGAGAGAGAGTGACTGTGAAGAGAGAGAACGCGTGAGTAAGGAGAGAAATAAGAGAAATGAGAGACGAAGTGGGAGAGAGACAGAGAAGGGAAAAAATTAAAACGTGGATCGGACAAATTAAAATGTGGGGCGGGAGAAAATAAAGCAGACCCACTGGAAAGCCCAATTAAAAAAGTAGATTTTAGAGGAATTTATTGTGGTTGGGTAGATGGGCGGTCGGAGGGTACCATCATATTCAAAACGACGAGAGAAACAAATAGGTCTAATGCCTCGTCGTGGCTGAAAGAAGCAGATTGCCGCCAAAGTTGACTGGATAGACGATTGGAGGCCACGAGAAGGAAGAGGCAAGCACAGGGAAAAGAGAGAGAAAGAAAGAGAGTGAGTGTGAAGAGAGAGAACACATGAGTAAGGAGAGAAATGAGAGACTGAGTGGAACAGAGAAAGAGAGGAAAAAAATTAAAACGTGGATCTGACAAATGAAAATGTGGGGCGGAATAAAATAAAGCAGACCCACTGAGAAGCCCGATTAAGAAAGTTGACTTTAGAGGAATTAGGTGGCCATCACCCCCCGCGACTCTTTTCCTAACTCCCTCTAATATATGACACATATTATGTTATATTACCCGTAAATTTTGTGATTAAGTAGTAATGGACCCCCTCTTTGAGTTTTTAAACTTTGGCCCCCCTGTAGGTGGCCCAAACTAAGGTTATTAATAATTATCTGAAAATTTAATTGGCCAAGATTGATGACGACCTCCAAAGGTCCTATGATCCAACATCATACTATGCAAATAAAAAGACAACAATTTTTTTTCCAATTCATAGCTTAAATTTTTCTTTATCTCAATTTAATTTTTTTGGCTAATTATCTCAATTTAATTTATTTGAAAGGCTCATTAAGTTAAGGAATCCAGTACGGTTTTATTATAAGTTAAGACACTTGATTCAAATTCGCCTCTAAATCCAAAAAAGGCTAACTGCCATCTGAAGAGGGATAATTCTAGGTTGGGACCTCTCCAACATTGTAAATTAAAATAAGTTGGAAGTATTAAATTAAGACGTGGTCGAAAGTGAAAACAAAACCCCAAAATAAATGAAAAAATATGGGTGCAGAGTGCAGTGAAAGAAAAGGCACGACAATCTGTGTGGAGAAGTGTAGCCATACATTTGATAAGCCAATGAGTGCGTGAGCTTAGATACGCGGAATCAAATCAAATCTGCAGAGCATGAAAGCATCTGTAACTAACAAAATTGACGATCACATAACAAGAAAAGGCAATCAATCTGACACTCTTATTTGGCAAAATACATAAACACTCGTATAAATCAATCTCCAATCTCTGCGCGCCGGAAGAATCTTACTCCCTACTACTTCAATGTTGAAAATACAGGTTCCTGTACTGTCTTTTGGATAAACACCTTGCTCGCTATGCCACAACACTCACATAAAATCATAGTCATCAAGCGGATCATAGCCATCGGCAGCTATATCATCGTCCGGTTTATCAACATGGAGCTGCTTTTTCTTGGCACCTGCAAACAAGTAAAGCAATTAACAAACAATAATGGCAGTTATATACATATGTATGTAATGTAATGTTCATACACCTCTCTAATATCAGACATTTATTTTTCTTAGTGATGAAGAACAGACAAGCTCTAATACGATAGAAATACCACTCAACAAAAAATAAATAAATAAGTTGGTGAAATTACACATGCAAATACTGATTAAAAAATTACACATGCAATATGTACATCTACATAACTCTTGAAAATGGGACAGGTCTTGTATTAAAGGATAGTTTATTTTTATGATTGTATTAAATGAACTCTAATTACATATATCATAAGCTCTTTTCATTTCTTGGTGAAACCAAAACCTAAGACCCTACCCAAATTTCAACCCTATCCCAAGCCTAATGCTTTGACCAATAACACAAGGTTCTACTCTCTAAAATGACCGGGTAAGGCATTTTGGATTACTGTTACTTCCCTGAGTTCCACAATATTGCAAGAGATTCAGCCTCATACTTCTCAAAACAAATCCCAGTAGTACATTACTTTTTTTTTTTCTTTCTGTTGTGATTTACTTTTTCTTTTTCAACAACTAGTAGATGCTTGACATTTATTTTAAAACAACTATTCAAATAGCATCACTTTAACATTAATGTACACCTGTCAAATAATACATTATACATAATTTGAACATTTTCATCAAATTTTTTTTTTTTCAAGTTCAGAAGCCCAAGTTCCAAAATGGTGCCATTTGTTTCTCTCTTTTTTTTTTAATAGGAAAAATAACAATTATATTTATTTAATACAACATTTTTATTTTTGTTTCCCAGAGGATCAAAAACCATAACTGAAACTCAAAGGGAAACAGGACAAAGTCTGTTCTCAGAAAAATAATGAACTAGGCAAGTGAGACACACCTGTCTTCTTTTTACCCGCATTGGCTTCCTTCTCTGCTTTTATCTTCTCATTTGCAATTGCCGTAACAGACGATGCAACATCTTTTGCATCTGATCCTTTCAAAGATGTCATTGACAATCTCATTACTGCCTTGAGTAGACCAATATAATGGAAACTTTTCTGCAGTGAAATTAACATACAATAAGATAAAATATATATTCAGAAAAATTACCTTTAAAGGGAAGGACAAATGAACACACCTCAAATGGACGAAGTTTATGTGAAATAAGTTCTGCATATTCCAGGAAATCACTTTCAGATTTGGGAATGAAATTATCAATGGTTTTCTCATCTCCTCCTCTCTTAGAAAACAGTTCTTTAGTGGCATTATAATCAGCTTCTTCCACCAGCCTGTGATAGATGGAAAAGTTTCAGTAAGAAGCTCTATTGACCAAAAAGCTAACCAAATATTCCATGTTATAAAGATTTCATCGACTGCATTGAAACGTATACTAAATTGGACATATAATTGTACGTCAATTGTAACAAATCATGTTCTCACAGAGAAAATGATAACAAATTTTGGACCTGGGTCCATCACCTAAAGCATAAATAAAGATTCAGGACAAAACAAACAAAAGAAAAAAAAAATCTAATAAAGGCCAGTCCCATTTATCACAATTCTAAAACTTTATTGAGTACCAGAAGTATATGTCCAGGCTAGGTGCACCAATTTGGAACAGAGAACACCGTGCATGGAATAACACATGAATCAACCTTTTAAGAAAATTTACATCGGTGGATAACATCCATGACCTAATAGGCACTGAAATCAGAAAGGGTGCACAAAATAATGTTTTTATTTCATAACATTTTGAATATCATCTGGATTTGAGTGGCTCTAGGCAGTCCAAGTGGGGATCATCATCACTGAGTAAGGCATAACACACATCAGAATGCACAACAGCTCACCCCATGTAAACCACCAATAGATATACAACACCACCCATACAACAAGATTTAATGACAAAAAAAAAAACTACTAAACTTGATATTGAATGGGCTAATGAACAACATTCAAAATATCGATACAACAAAACGCTAACTATTACCCTTGTAAGCTAAATAGACAAGTAAAGCATCCATTTGAGAAATTTGTTGCAAGACATAGTTACTTGATTAGTTTCAGCATTCAGTAATAAAAAATCAAGGTTCTAAAGTGATTACATGTTACATAACCAGTACTTTGGCTCAGTGTTCCCAATACTTTGACTCAATGTTCCCAATAGTTACCACTTTGGGATTAACAGCACCACAAACAAATTAATACATGAGGACACTAGAACAAGGCTGTCATACCAACACACAGAGAGCTATGCATAGTCAAGATGAAATATCCAGATACTATTATTTAACATGTAAGCATACTAGTCTGTGATCATTGCAAATAGCAAGAAAGCATTGGCTAAAGCCATGTAGGACAGACCACAAGTGACATGCCAACAAAAAAAAAAAATTGAAGAAAACATACACAACTTTCATCAATTAAGATGTTGTAAATTCACATAATGAATGAGTCTCCAAAAATCAGTATTTTAAATTAAGGAAAGATAGCATATATCAACATAGTAGGGATGTTAGGGAATGGCTAAACAAAAATCAAGTATTTTAACAAAGACTTGCCTTTAAAAACCAGAAGGAAATGCTAGAGGTGGAACTAAATGGAAAGACCACTAATTAACATACTTTATGAATCATTCGATCAAATCCCTCATGTCGAGGGCAGGGAATTTGAACTTAGGACCACTTCAAAGGAGAGGGATAGCTACAGACTGGGCCAGCCACACCTCTCCTCATGTAATTAGAATTTGTGCACATGATGTTATTTTTTCTTCATATACAAAATATTAGATTGTGTCCAAGTAAAACACTATATGGGCCATGTGACTTGGATCATGAAGTCAAACTTAAAAGCCCAATAATTGATGAAAGGCACTAAAAACGTATTGATAATAATAATCAGCAAAATATAAATTTTTATTGAAAAAATAAATAATTATGAAGTTAAGAGAGACATGTCCAAAAGGTGGCCATTCTCATGGAAAAGTCCGGTTTTACAGATTAATTGAAGGAAAATACGCAACACCTGCTTTTTCAGCATGTGCAAGAAACAAAATGATTATTACCTTGCACTAATCCTTCACTATACACGTACAGACAAGAATATACATACAAGGCCTATAAAAAAATTAAAAATTAAAAAGAAGAAAAGAAGAAAATACATATAAAAACTTCCATTGGCACTGCAGATCTCAGTTTGTCTTTTTGTCAGTCATAAATTATTACTAAATGAGTAAATTGGTTTCATAAAACAGCAGAAGCTTTACTTAGTTATAGACTGGCAAACTCAACTTGAAACTTAAAACAAGCACTTTCCAGTTTAACAGGGCATCAAAACTCAAATATATGTTAACTTAGATAAAATGAGCTTTAGCAAAAGTAAAGGGAAATAGGAGTATGACTTATGAGTTTATATGACCACCAACACTCTGAGATGAAATTAGCCATCCAGTAAAGGCTACTCTGTGCATAACAGCATCTTCCATTTCTAGAACACAGGATATCTCGAAATTGAAAAATACGATGAGATAATAGCCAGAATAACATAATTTAAACACTAACTCTCACCTTTGTTGGCGCAGTTTCTCAGCAACAGGATCTAGTGGCTCTTCATTTTCTACTTCAACAGTTTTTCCTTTCTTTTCTGTAGCTTTTTCTGCAGGTTTCTTGGACGCCTTTTCAGCAGGAGGCTTTGTTGCAGGTTCCTGGTCACATAAAAAGTAAGAATAGTTATTATTAAATAAGTACAGACTCTGCATTAGCATAAATCTAAAAACAAAACTACCATCCATATGATGCATGTGGCAAATTATTCCAATCTGAGCAATTAAACCCTCCACCCTAATGACTACACAACAACCTACTATACTTTGTGCCATATGATGCATGTGGCAAATTATTCCAATCTGAGCAATTAAACCCTCCACCCTAATGACTACACAACAACCTACTATACTTTGTGGCCAAATTAAATATATGCATACAAAAAGGTACATACCAAGAAAATCTTTCAAGAATTTTTTTCTCAACATATTTGAACAAACCTTCAAAATTTGTTGCAAACTAAACAAAGGTTCATCAATAACTCATATCTCTGTCTAAATTAAAATATTAATGAAATACACTTCCACAGGTAATATATAGGTTTTTTTAACTTCCATGCTAATTGCACCTATTACTTTGCTTTATAAAAACAATATTTCAATCAGAGAAAACAACAGATAGTCCTCGCATAGCCAATTTATCAAATTTCTGGTAAGTCGTCACTAGTTCCATTCCAGGGGAGACACAGAAAACAAAATCCCAAACTTGAGATCTTTGGCACAAGGAGCTCTTATATATCGTCTTCACCAATTTCCAATTTCTTTCACCCTCTATATTTTAACTCACTGGAATACCAAGCAGAGTTTTCCTCCAATCATATAGCATGCTGATCCAATTCTTTTTCATCAAACAGACTAACACCCGCTTTACTTAAATGGTGAAAAGCTTGTCATATCAAACCATTTCATATGTCCTAAATGATTAGTCAACCTAACTTCCAATAGGAAAAGGGGCAAATAAATCCAATTGTATCCAAATCATTGCCTTAAAGAGGCCAAACTCCTTTCCTTAGGACAATAATGTTGAACCCTTTTCCTCAAAGCTAGTCATCACTATTCTGAATTGGGGGCATGGAAGAGAAATAACTTGCAGTGAACTATTTGCAAGATGACTGAATAACATAGATGAACGCAGTAACAAAGTAAAAGTATATGGTTCATGACCGTTCAAAGGCATCGGCATAAATCATTATCTTGATATTCTTCTTTTTCCCTTTTAAAAATATCTCAACCAAACCCTTTCAATATTTAAACTATAAGAACCATTGCGTTTCCTTGTATCTTTACATAAAAACACCATTTATATACATAGATAGAGAGATGGTGTCCAAATTTAGGCAAATTTTCTTAAGATGGTCATGGAAATTTTTAAAGATGAATACACATCAAACATTCCCCACCCTAATAGCTATTTATTCAAGCAAAAAAACATAATTCATCAGTATATCAAGCATTTAATTGATGAGAGGGAAAAAATGCTTTGAAAATGAAAAAAATAAAAAATAAAAATAAAAAGACCTCAACTATGCAATTATTCATACCAGAGGAGCAGGCTCTTCATCATCCTCCCATGAATCCTTCACATCATTTTCATCCACATCTTCGTCATCCCATTTATTTTTGGGTGGCTCCTTAAGGAGAGCTGGTATTTGCTCTTCCTCTGAAACAGGAAAGAAGAAAACAAAAGCAACCTTCGTAAGCAAAATAATAAACTCCTGTTGAATAATAAATTCTTCCAAGAATTAAGCAAATGAAAAATCAAATCCAATTAAGTATCCTGTCAAAAATTGTTCATTTGGACAACTTAGGCAGTAGATACCAATTCAATAATTAACCAACATAAAAAACAATTAGATTTTTTTTTTTTTTCACTTGCCATGAACATGAACTCTAATTTGTCCCAGTTTAGTCCATAAATTCATTTTCTATCTCTAATAAGAACAAAATCAAACTTTTGTTAGAAATTTCTTGTGAGTATCTTAGGTTCATATTTATGCTTCACAGCTCTAAATCAAAGATATGTTAGCTTTCTATGAATCTATGGGATACAATGAATAGTACACAACTGGATATTTTTAATAGGGGTTTAGTTATGTCCCTATTAGACACAAAAATATTAATTTAGGGACTAAACTAGAACAAATTAGAGTTCAAGGAGTGAGTTGAGACACGGGCCAAAGTTCACATTCAGGGACCAAAAATCAAAATAAACCCACACAATTATGGGAATGCTAAAATATATAGAAAATATATATATATCACACACCAATGAAACATTAAGCATCTCCATCCTAAATCCCAAACAACTTCCAGAAGCCACAAGTTACACACTATTTGGCACAAATAATTAAAAGAGATTTAAAGCAAGCAGCATTACCCCAGTCCTCCATCTAATTTTGCAATTCTTTTTTATCGAAATACGGATTATCTGAAGAAACAAAGAATTATCCTGCATATTAAGTCATGTCAACAACATCCATCAGACATCAGAAACAGTTGGAAAATTAAAAAACAAGGAATAAAAACAGCATTGCAATAAAAGTCGACCCAAAGCGGCCAATCCTTTTAGTGTTTAGAAGGGCAAACCCAGAAACAGAATTGAACTATTCAGAGCAAAAATTATTGAAAGGAAAAAACTTTGAGCAAAATTACAAGGGTTTAAAGATTAAGCTTGCAGCGTGCAGGCCAGAACTACTCGATCTGTCAAAAAGGGAATTTACCTAAACAAAGGAGGTGGAACACGAAATTGATGAGAGAGCTCAGACAGTCTACTGCTCTTTCTCTGAAACCCTAATTTTCTTTCTCTAGTCACGCACTATTCTTCTTCGGCTGTCTCAGTGTGCCCGCGACTACAACTAAGCAAAGCCAAAAGGCCCATTTTATAAGTTAAATTCTTATCTTAATTGTGTCAATGGGTCTGTGGGTTTTGGTCAAATTTGGCTTATTTTCGGTTGGGTAGACTGTAGAGTGAATGGGCTCTAAATAACTGCACGACTAATCTAGAATCTTGTGGGTTACTTCTAACTTATTAATTTATAAGTATGGAATAAAATTTCGAGTTTTGAGAAAATTTTGATGAAAATTTTAAAAATTTTTAAATTTCGACAGAAATTAGATGAAAATGACGGAAATTGTTATCAAAATACGGAAATTTTGAATGAAACTTTTTCATATGTTTATTTAACATATTATCTACTAAATTGATAAAAAATATTGAAGAAATCAAATTATATAATAGGTTTCATGTGATATAAGGTGAATATAATGCGCGCTGAAGTAAATATTATTAAATAAAATTAGTATAATGAATAAATAAAATTAGTATATTCTTTATACTCTATAATTTAATTGTACACTAAAATCTAAACACTAATACTTTATATATTTTATATACCCTAATATTTTTTATACTCTATAATCTATACATTAAACCTTATATATTCTATATTTTTTAAGATATTAGGTTTTAAGTCCTTTAGAATACTTTTAATTATTTTTTTATATAGAAATGTATTAAAGTTTAAGATTTAAAATAACTAAAAGAAATCTCAAATTTTTTTCCTTCTTTCCAATTGCCCAAAAGCCCCAAACCCCCCCTCATTTTTTTTTTTTTCTTTACTTTTTTTCCCCGTGCCTCTCTCTTCAGTCTTTTTTTTATTTTTTTATCTTTCCTTCCTTTTTTCCCGTGTCTTTTACTTAGCCAAACTTTGTCTTCACTAAGTGTAATAACCCAAATTTTGGCATATGGTAATTTTGTTACTTAAATTTTTCAAATTTGTTTTAAGGTTTGTTTAAAGCAATTAGAAATTTCTTTAAATTTATTTTAACTAACTTAGATATTTGGTTGTGGTTCTAGAGCTTAGTTGTGTAGAAATGAATTTTAGAAAATAAAAATTCAAGAATTTGACTATTATTATTTTTTTCAGAATTAAATTATAAAAGTATGATTTTTCATAATTTTTTTGAAAGCAATTTGACTATTTTGAGGTTATAGGAAATTAGTACTCATCAATACGAGTTCGTAGAATTTTTCGGTGAATTATTTGAAGTCTCGAGCTATTTTTGGTGAATTTCTGAAGTTGAAGAAAATAGAAAATTTCGAAAATTTCGATAAATTTCAGTAAATTTTGATAAATTTCGGAGAAATTTTTCCAAAAAATTATTAAACATGTGTTTCGATTCCAACACCCTAAAAAAACGAGATTTTTCGGCGAACTTTCGAAATTTAATTCCTTGCTTATAAGTGGTTTCTTAATTTACTTTAAAAATTTTGTAATTGTATTACCAAATTTCGTGAGAAAAATTTAGCAAAAAACCCCAATTATATCCAAAAAGTAAAATTTCAGATTTCGCAGATGAAAATTTCGATAAATTTTAAATTTCGACAAAAATTAGACAGAAATTTCTATTAAAATACGAAAATTTTGAATAAAACTTTATCATATGTTTATTTCACATATTATCTACTATATTGATAAAAAAATATTGAATAAACCTAATTATATAATAGGTTTCATGTTATATAAGATAAATATAATACGCGTCAGAGACAAATACTGTTAAATAAAATTAGTGTAATGAATAAATGAAATTAGTATATTCTTTATACTCTATAATCTATACACTAAATCTTATATACTCTATATATCCTAATACTCTCTATATTGTATAATCAGTATATAGATTATACTAATACTCTTGATGTAAATTAGTATATAGATTATACTAATACTCTTAATTAGTATAATATATACTCTATTATCCTAATACTCTTGATGTGTCCAATGCATTCCTCTATGGTTATCTTTAAGAAGAGGTATTTATGGCTTAACCACATGGTTTTGTTGATCTTCTTAAACCTCACTATGTATGCAAGCTTCAAAAGTCTCTCTACAGGCTTAAACAAGCCCTAAGAGCCTGGTACGAAGAACTATATCATGGTCTTCTTTCTATGAGATTTGTTGCATCTTCTGATGACTCATCTATTTTCATCAAAATTGATTAGCACATCACGCTCCTTTTAGTTTATGTTGATGACATTATCCTAACAAGCAGCTCCCTTACATATTGTCAATCTCTCATCTCTCAACTTAGTACTAAATATGCCATGAAAGACCTTAGCCAATTACATTTCTTCCTTGGTCTTGAGGTTTATCGTGATCACAACAACATTTTCTTATCCCAAGCCAAATACACACATGATCTCCTTTCACAAACCTTTATGCTAGACTCCAAACCATATCCCTCACCTTCCAACAGCTCCAAACCTTATATGACCTCTGGAGATTTGCTCTCTGACCCTTCTTCCTATCGATCCATTGTTGGTGCACTACAATACCTTACTTGGACTCGTCCAGACATCGCTTTCTCCGTCAACCAAGTCTGCCAACACATGCATTCTCCAAGAACATCTTACCTTGTTGCTATCAAACGAATATTGTGTTTCCTTAAGGCAACCCCAGATCATGGCCTCCACTTCCATAAAGGCCACACCAACTTCACAGCCTTCTCCGATGCCGATTGGGCTGGTTGCCCAATTGACCGACGCTCCACTTCCGGTCACTGTGTATTCCTTGGCAACAATCTCATTTCCTGGAGTGCCAAGAAGCAAACCACAGTTGCTTACTCCTCCACCGAATCTGAATATAGATCCCTTGCTCTTGTTATTGCTGAGGTTCTATGGATTTGCTCCTTGTTGAGAGATATCAGATTTTTCCTTTCAAGTCCTCATCTCCTTCTCTGTGACAATCTTAGTGCGCTTGCCTTAGCTGCAAACCCAGTTTTCCATGCCCGCACGAAGCATGTTGAAATGGATTACCACTTCATTCGGGAGCTTGTAATTATAAGGGCCATTAACATTCATCATATTTCTTCTGGTGCTCAATTGGCAGATATCTTTACCAAGAGTTTGCCAGTTCATCATTTTAAATTACTTAATTCCAAGCTTGTGGTTCGGGCTCCTCACCTTAGCTTGCAGGGGAATGATAAGAGTATAAATCAAGCTGCCCCACAAAAGGAAGTGTATGAACCTCAAAATACTCAGGACACCCATATGCACACTCATACTACTCATCACAGCTGAAGCAGTACTGCCAAGCCATGCCATGGTGTCAAAGTTGTCCAAAAAGCAATAGAGCATCAAATAATATTCTCTCATATCAGTCCAAATATACCCAACGGATCTATCCCCTAGAATTATCTATACTTGTATATAAAACTAGACTTTACTGTACATGGAATGAGTGTGATGAATATACAAGTTTTTTTTATCACTAAAATCTTTCACTCTCTCTCTTATTCCCTCTTATCATCTTGTCCATTTCTACTATTTTTATCTACTAAACCATATATACTCTATAATTTATACTCTATATTGTTTATGATATGGTATAAGATATTAGGGTTTATGACTTTTAAGGTATTTTTAATTATTTTTTATATATAAATATATTAACGTTTAGTATTTAAAAACAACAAAACGAAATCCCAAATCCTTTTTTTTCCTTTTCAATTGTCCAAAGGCCCCAAATCTAAGTGAACCAATAATTCAAATGATGAATAGTAAACAAACAAGCACCTAATGATGGTGTCCATTGTCCAATTAAGATTGTCAGAGTAATATATAATTAGAGGAGTTATCAATTATATTTATACTTTAATTAATGAATAGTTTAACTTAACAAGAGAGAAATGGTTTTTTTTTTTTTCCGGTCAAATGAATAATGGGTTGATAACTTGATATATACTTTGGCTTTAGGGAGGCAGGAGGCCTCAAAGTCAAGAATAGGCGCAAAGGCAACTTGCAGTGGCAGTAAACTTTTTTTTTTTTCCTTTTCTTTTTCCTTCCTCCTTTTTCTGTTTTTTTTTTTTCCTTTTCCTTTCATTTTTCTTTCCTTTTCCTTCCCGTGGTTGTGAGCCTGTGAGCGACTCTCTTCTTCGCTCCCATTTCTCTCTCCCAAGTCTCAGCCCAGCCCAGTCGCATCTAGCTCTTCCTAGCTCCTTCCTCTTTCCTCCTTCTCCACTCCCTCCCTCCCTGATCTCTCTCTCTTCCTCCTCTCCTCCTCGATTTCTTCTCCCTCTCTAGGGCTGTCGACATTTGGTCGGGATCTCTCTTGGGCTGCTGAGATCTGGCTGGATTTGTGCAATTAAATGAGTGAAGAGTGAAGATAGAATGAGAAGTGAGAAATTGTTGAAGAAGACAGCAAAATTTCGGCAAAGTTAGGCGAAACGTTGACAAAATGTTGAGGAATACATGTTAAAATTTGCATACCCTTTAAAAACGAAATTTAACTCCTTTATTATATGTCAGTTCTCGACCATAAAATGATTAAAAAAATCTATTGTAATAAAAGAAATCAATAAAAAAGTTTCTTGAGTTAATCAATGAGGATATGACATTCAACAATTTGAATTTCTTGCATGTAGTAGCTCGAGAACTAAAACTTTCATATTGAATCAAATAAGAATATTTCGTCAGCTCTGTTACAATTTTCATAAAAAAAACCCTTCCTACCCCCTCTCCCACCCTGCCCACAAATAGCTATTCCCCCACTACGTTGGTAACCGCCACCCACTACGCTGCCAACCCTCTCCCTGATTGCATTTATCTCTCTCACTCTTTTTTTCTTGCTTTGTATGTATGTATAGGTGTATTTATATGTGTGTATATTGTATAATTGATGAGAGTGACTATCTAGCGAAGTACACAACCCCGACATGTAAGATTTATTTATCTCATGAATGAAAAATTTATATTTCAGGTGTTAGCCAAAAATTTGAAGGGAGAAAGAATTTAGAGAAAAGCTTTGCAAATATACTATAGAGAAGGAGTTTAGGTTTGTTTATATTATGAATGAACCCACACATGTTACCATAGAGTGTTATATAAAATCTTGAAAAAAAAAATTATTGAAATACCACAAAATTCAGGAAAAACGAAATCATTAAATCAATGTTTGTAAGGTTGGATTGTTGGAATATAATAAAGGGGGATTTAAAGTCTAGTATATTTTATGAGTCTTTTTTAGACTAAGATCAGTAGTGATTTAGGATTTAATTAAGTCATTTTATTTTTCTTATTTAACGGCTTTATGTTAGGGTTTAACTTTGAGATTTTGGACGGAACATGCAGCTTCTACAAAACCCACTTTACACTCTAAGAGAGGAAATACACTTCACATCGGGGAATAACTTTATTATGAATTAAAAAAAATTTCTTATAAATTAAAAGAACTTTATTATGAATTAAAAAAATTTCTTATAAATTAAAGGACTTTATTATGAATTAAAAGTATTTTCTTATAAATTTTAAAAAATATTCCCGATCTCTATCTAAAAATTATTTTTCTAAAAGATCCAAACCTAATTATCTCTAGAATAAATATCATTGAATATGTTAACCTACAGTACCGGTGAACTTGGATGGTTAACAAAGTAAAGGGGTGTCCCCAACTCATATTTTAAAAAAGTTTAATGGATTTTAAATTTCATAGAATCCATCAAAATCTAAAGGAATTTGGTGAAATTCTCATGGAATTTGTTATGTGTAAAAAATGTATTCAAATCCATCCAAATCTATTAAAATCCTTCACTTAATGAAATACATGATTTTTTGAGGATACCTGGATTTCATTGGAATCCATTAAAATCTGAGTTAGGGATACCTAAATTTCATTGGAATCCATTAAAATTTAAGTTAGGGACACCTAGATTTCATTGAACTTTTAAAATTCAATGAAATCTAAGTTGGGGACACCCCCCTAAGACAAACTTTGAAAATGAAGAACGTAAAATAAACTTTAAAATTTGAAAACAAATAAAAAAATAAAATTTTAATAAATTAATGGACAATTGATTACAAATAATAAACAGTAATAACTTAAAATAAGACATTAACTAACCAAAATTAAAATTTACCTTTTGTCAACTCAAAAGGTAAAAGAGGAATTCAAAAAATTAATTTTCTAAAGAAAAAAAAAACTTTACATGGCAAATCCGAAATGGGTATAAATCAAATTAAACAAAAAAAAGTAAATTCAAAATGAGGCTTGCAAAATGAAGGATTGTCTAAAAGAAAGCAATTTTGCTAACCTCCTTTAACTCAGGTGTATACTCAACTCCCATCTAAAATACTGTCATGTGTTTAAAAATATAACCATAAGTTAATCCCTTATATTTAATTATTACTCAACAATAAACAATTCATATAAAACATTTTAAAATATTTAAAACTTCAAAATAAAAAAAAAAAAAAAAAAAACTTAAGAAAATCCATATCCCACCCACGTGTGCATCTCCCCACTAGCCACCCCCCCTTCTTCTTCATTCTCCTCCTTTCTCATCTCAGACTTTGTGCAACTAAATCCCAAGTTTTGGGCTTTGGGTTCTTTTTTTTCAATTGGTCACATGAGCCTTATATGAAAGGTAAATATCAGATTCAGTTTCCTTGTGACAAAAAAAAAGGTATATGCTTCTAAAATTCAATGTGCTTTCTACCTAATTATAAAGATAAAAACTATTATAGTTGTTTTTGTTTTGGGTAGAGGAAAAAAAACATGTAAGCTTGAAGGAGATGTGAGAAGGCTAAAGTTTTGGGTTTTGGGTTCTCTTTTTCGATTGGTGATGACATCACCTTGGGGTTTAATTGCAGGGAGTTGAGGAAGGAGGAGAAAGAAGAATAAGGGGCGAGGGCTGGTGGGGAGATGCACACGTGGGTGGTTTATGGGTTTTCTTAAGTTTTTTTTTTTTTTTTAATTTTGAAGTTTTAAATATTTTAAAATGTTTTATATGTATTGTTTATTGTTGAGTAATAATTAAATACAAGGGATTAACTCATGATTACATTTTAAAACACATGTCAATTTTTTAGATAAGAGGTGAGAATACATATGAGTTAAAGTGAGTGAGCAAAACTACACTGTTGTCTAAAAAACTATTTTTTCATTCTCAACTCTCACTCTATGATCACCCCTCCATTATCGGTAACTCAATTTCTTGGGTAATTTTTATTCCCCACATGAATAAATCAGAAAAGTTTGAAACTCTTATCAATAATTGTCTCTTTATTTATTCTATAGAAATTTTTTATTCTTTCATCTGGAGAGGAAATTTTTAATTGGACATCTTCAACATGGCAAAAAAAGAAAAATCATTACTTCTATAAGACATCTTAGGTATGAAATGTAATTTAGTTAACAATGAAATTTCAAGTATGATAGCCATCTCCTTTTCTCATTTTAAAAAAGTGAAAGTTCACTTCCCATGGTAGGAAAATGAACTTCCACTTTCACCCCAGGAATTGTGATAATTCCATAATCATTACCTTTTGATCAAGAATAATAATTCACCATAACATGATTATGTCTATACCCTTTTATTTTTTTTGGTCAAAGATTATGTCTCTACCCTAAATGTGAATTAATGACATCTTAGAAAACAAGATAGGTACCAAATTATCATCCACATGTGACAGAAAGGAAAAATTGAAAAAACAAATGAATACAAATGAAAAGGGGTTTTTTATTCGTTACAGACTTACAGGGTGGAGGAGGGGGTTTTTGATATTGGCTAAATGAATACTAGTGTCATACAAAAATCACAAATGCAATGCAGAAGAGTCAAGAGTCCTCAAAATGGGAAAAAAATGAGATGTCCTGTAGCTGGTAAGCAAGGGGGAAGCTGCAATATTTGACCTGCTTGGCAGCACTGGACAGTCTACACCTGACAAGCAATGAAGTCATGCGCTTAATTTAACCCAGCTTTTTCAAATAGTGCCCTTGTCCTCACTCTCTCACTCTCTCTGGGAACTCTGCACCATCACACGCACTGACATCATCTTACACATATCTAGCTAAGCAAACACAACACAAAGAGTAGAAGACCCCAGAGTAACTTGCACCATCATCACCACCACCACCACCACCACCACTACTCTGCTCTCTCTGATCCCAAGAGAAGAAGAAACCCACAAACCCATTTCTTTGAAAAACAAGCTCACACCCTCTTCAACCCCAAACCCACAAAGCCCCACTTACTCTCTCTCTCTCTCTCTCTCTCTCTCTCTCTACACATGCATTCAAGTCTGGTCTTAATTATTCAATGAGTTGGGTTGTCTTCAACTCTCTTTGGGGTGTGAATGGGGTGCATGTTCTCTCACCTGGCTGCCAAATTTGCCTTCTTTCCTCCATCTCCACCCACCTACAAGATCGAAAAGCGCCAGGACGGCAAGCTCACTGTACTGCCCTCCCCCTCCACAACGACGTCGTTTCCTGTTCCTCACCCCGATGACAACTCCTTGGACGTCCTGCTCATTGATACCAAACATGGGAACAAGATTGTTGCTTTTTATCTCAGAAACCCTTATGCTCGCCTTACCTTGCTTTACTCTCATGGCAATGCTGCTGACCTTGGTCAGCTCTATGATCTCTTTGTGCAGCTCAAGGTCACTCTCAGGGTTAATCTCATTGGGTTAGTTATTTTCAACTCACTTTTCCAGATTTACTTCACAAAATGCTTAATTAGTGGTTGGGTTTTTTTGGGGTTCTAAGCCACTTCTCTCTCTCTCTCTCTCTCTCTCTCTAAAATGTAGCAGTCTATCTGATTCTGAGCTCATGGCTCATGGGGTTTACAAATCTCACATTTTTTTGACCTTTCGCTTTCAAAAACTTCTTTCCCCCTTCTGTTTTTGAGCTTCTCTCTATATTTGTTTGGTCCTGTTTTTGGGTTTTTAATTTCTCAACAAACAACAGTAGATGTTAATTCCATTTACTACCCACTAAAAACTTTTTTCTGGGTCAGATTTATTTTGATGGCCTTAGATCCGTGAGTTGTAAATGTTATTGCTTCAGTTTGTACTGAAGTCCATTAACTTCTTCTCACTCTATATGGGTTTAAATGTCTTTTTCTCTTTCTTTTTCCCCAATAACATATCAAAGTGAAAGTGAATATGGCAGAGTTAATATAGTTTCTTGGATGTTAGTTCTTATCGGTCTTTTTCAACCTTTTCTTTTCTCTAACAGTACCTTTTCCCCTTGTATAAAGTAATTGGTTTTTATTGTTCTATTTGGATGGAGAAGCAGCTTTACTGTTTTTCTTGGAATTATGTGCCTCTGGGGCTGTATCTTTACTTTCTCCCTATTCTTTTCATCTTTTGGTTAAAAAAGATTTGCTTTTTATTGAAAACTAATTATCTGCGTTTTCTTCTCAAAATTATAACATGAAATGTATGACTTCTGCACAAGTTTAGAGTCATAAGATTATATCTCTGAACTCTGCAAATGGGTTTTTCAGATTTCTGAATGCCCATTTTTTGAGATCTACTTTTCTCCTTTTTAAGAAATTTATAAGTCAATTTGTAAATGATGTCCAGCTCAATCAACGTACAACTTTTGGTGGTGGGATTTTCTTTGCATATTTCACTGATTTTAGGTGCAATGTGATAGATATTAAGCTTCACTTAATGTTGTGCTTCCTGTTTTTTTCCTTGCTATTTCCTTGATTGGGTTTTGATGTTGATCTACTGCTGAATTTTTTATGCAGATATGACTATTCTGGCTATGGAGCCTCTACTGGAAAGGTAGTCTACAATCAATTTATGCTACATGGTGTGAAATATTTTATAGTTCCACCTTGTAATAATATTTTTAGGAAAACATTTCTAAATCATATACTGTGTTATATAATTCACCTGAGGAATTGGAATTGGGAGATATATAGAATAATGCAAGAAACAAATGGCAGGAATGAGCAATGAGGTGGAATTTTGGGATAAGGTTAGTAGAATATGTTGAGAAGACGAGGCATGCACTTCCTAGACAAAAGGCCTAATTCTTATTCTAGATATAACACTAGGTCCTGAATCAATTGGGGTTCGTGTATGAGTCACGGTATTGACTGACAGTGTCACAAATATGGCCAGATTAGCTCAATGCTGCATACAGTTATTTAGAAGAAATACATGTGTGAACTGATAGCCACTATATTTAACTATTAGAGTGGATTGATGTTCTGGATTTTGTTATGCTTTATTCCGCGAAAATTGTGGGTTTCTGTCCATTTCTGGACATTCTTACTAGCTCACATTTTCTGGTTTTGCTTATCATATTGTAAAATCTGGAACAGCTCACTTTATTTTATTGTTTCTCAGTATAAGTATTTAATTATGCTTTTTTCCCCCATGAAATCCAGCCTAGTGAAGCGAATACTTATGCTGACATAGAGGCAGTATATGAGTGCCTTGAGACTGAGTATGGAGTTAGCCAGGAAGATTTGATCTTGTATGGGCAGTCAGTTGGAAGTGGACCAACACTGCACTTGGCAGCCAAACTGCCAAGGCTGAGGGGTGTAGTTCTGCACAGCGCAATTCTTTCTGGCCTTCGTGTTCTCTGCCATGTGAAATTCAAATTCTGCTTTGACATTTATAAGGTACAATTATATCTTGCTTAGTCATGTAAGGAAGATGTCTAGCATCATCTTGATCTTGACACAGTTTACCAAATAGATTGTTAGTATTTTGTTATACTGATGTCCAATCGTAAACTGCTAGAATGATTTAATGATTTCTATGTTGTCAAGACTTGAGTATCATGTATTGCTGATGAATTCTTAGCTATTAAGTATTCTAATGTATGCAGAACATCAACAAAATTAAGAAGGTGAAGTGCCCTGTGCTAGTGATACATGTAAGTACTTCTTGCAATGTTTAAGCATTATAAACCTCAATGTTCCTTTTCAATTCTCCTTGTTTTCTGTTTGTTTAAAATTCCATATGAATGCAAATTGTTCGTTTCACTAAAAATGTTGTTTGCTTGATAATTCTTTTTTTCACTGGGAGTATGCTTGATAATTCTTGAAGGACTTATGAAGGTTTACACTTTCTTTCCACTTAGTTTAATTTTTTAGCATCTTTTGCAGCATACCACCATTTAATTGGAAAGAAAACCATAAATTATATTCTAGTACCATACTAACCTCACTGTGAATTCAGTTGAGTACAGACATTTTCCCCCACTTAGAAAAATATTTGAATGAGTTCTTTAGCATTTGAAGAACTTTTATCTTCCCACAAATAGAACAACCCCAACAGTCTGGTCAAGTGTGGGACTATTAGGTTGCAACCTAGACTCTGTATCTGATGCTCAAATTGTTTGGTTTAGTCTGAGTTTCTAGCTTTATGCGATGACCTGTAATTTCACAAGAAAAGATTTGGAGCATATCTTTTATTTGTATGTTTAAGATCTCTACACACCTCTTTCTCGTGTCTTAAATTTTCACACAGCAAGCCTGAATGGAGGAGGCTGTACTATAAATTGTAGGCGAGTGTAAAACCTAATTCCTTTGAAAATGAACTTATAAGAATATAGCCTTAGATAGGCTTTATGGTGATAAAGGCTTCACTGATCCGCCCCCAATTAGTTATTATTAAACTATATTTAATTTGAGTTTGTGGACTGCAATCATGAAAATTGTACCATGTCCATCATATATCCTTATTGCTATCCGCAGTTAGTTTTAGTGTTATAGGATATTAGATAATGGATTTGAGAGGCATTGGGAAAGGTTCAATTTCAATAATACTTTGGCTGCAGATGCAATGCAAGGGTCTGAAAAGGGCATACAGGATTGTCATCTAGGTTGTGAGTCCCATTCTTATGATGTTGCTTTCGATGCATCCTGGAAAAATAGTATTAAAAAAGCAGTGTGAGAGCTAGAGCCTTTTAGGTGGAAGTATTTCTCATGACTCATCAAACTGAGATTGGTGAAGTTTGGAAGAGTCAACATAAAGTTCAGATTTTTTTCATGGAGCATGGAATTGATAGGACTTTCGAAGTTGCTTGAAGCTTTTAGGGGTTACAGCACTAATTTAACCAGAAATTTGTGTATCATTTGGTATATGTAAAACCAATTCTCATTGCTTTTTTGAGGTTTAAGATTGATAAAATCTGATTACTGAATGACTTGTGTACGTGAACGAAAACCGTTGACTGGGAAGTGCTCAATAAAATTAGAGGGCTTAAAGTATGAAAAGGATTGAAGCCTAAAATTCCTATATTCCAGGACATTGAAAGTTACTCAAGATAGCCATTTCTTGTGTTCTGTTTCTTCCATTCATATGCTTAACAATATAGCGACTATGTAGTCGCTAATCTGTGACTGTATGTTCATATAATGTTCATATAATTTTCTTCATTTTGTTCTCTATGAATGATGAAGGAAAAGGTGATCAATACTTTCAGCCGCGTCTATGCACATAGTATATGAATGATGAGGTAATAAGTAACATTAGGTCTCTCTTTTGAATCAGAGATATTAACTCTCCACAAACAATTATCCAAGCAAGTACTCGTACCTTACAAAGTACCTTAGCCTTCCAAATCATAACAGATGGTTGAAAATAGGAAGAGATGGATCATCAATCAATTGACTGAAATGAGATTTACACGAAAACTTGCTGAGGATTCAATTTTCTAAGACCTTTATTTGATCTTGATGGATGCAACAGGACATTATCAATCAAAGAGAGTAAAGTAGAGAATTCACCAACTTCAGAGATTCTATAGCTTGAGATGAAAAGCACAGCTCCTGAGTCATTAAGTCCTTGAGAATCTTGAATATGCAACTGCCAAACCTCTTATATTCTGATCTTAGCCTCTGACTCCTACTTTCAATAAGATTGGTAGGTGCAAATGTTAGATTGGTGCATTTGTTGAGAGGAATTTTAGTTATAATAGAAAATACTTTGGTTGAGTAGATGAAAGTATGGAAATACAATGCACATGTTAGCTTGTAACTCGTCCCCTAATTTAGTAGCTAGTAACTAACTGATATTGTAATTTCTGCTTAGAGATAATCTATGTGATTTCTTCTCATTTTATCTGTCAAACAAAAATTACGAAACCATATTATCTATTAACACATCTTACTGTCCAACATCTAACAGTGGTATCGGAGCTAAGACCGGTCATCGTTGGGTGACTCTTTCCACCCTTGAAATTCCTTTTTCCTCAGTTTCTCTCACATTCCTCCACTAATTTTTCTTATTTAATCCCATCTGCACATTTGAAAAAAAAAAAAAAAAAAAAAAAAAAAAGAGGGAGAAGGGCTCAAACACACACAGATACTTAATTATCTTTCTTATTGGTTGCCTACTATTTATTTAGACGGGGGCTTACCTTGACCTATGTGGCTATGCCTCTGTGTGGGACATAATAGTGACGTGTAAGGAGTAGCACAGTTCTTATTTTATCTAGTTTATATAGCCCAACATATGCTGAAACCGGAAAATTCTTATTTTGAGCAATCTGCTCCATAAAGAAATGTCAATTTGAGGAAAAGAAACACCCTTC
The DNA here is from genome assembly GCA_003254865.1 of Dryas drummondii. Taxonomy (NCBI): domain Eukaryota; kingdom Viridiplantae; phylum Streptophyta; class Magnoliopsida; order Rosales; family Rosaceae; genus Dryas; species Dryas drummondii. Next base: position 897,745 of record QANW01010875.1, on the reverse strand, counting down.
CCCCTATGAATATTAATCTGAGGTTGAAACAGAACTGTATAACCTTACTAGAACTGTATTATTAGATTGCAATCACTTGATTGTGCACTTTTACCCAACTTGGCTATGTTTTGTATTGCACCTCAGAGAACAATTTTGAATGGAAGCATTGTTGGCATATGTATTGACGTGCATATATCCCTTGCTTAACTTTATGTCTTAGAGTTTTCTTTTGCTGGTTTGGTGATTGTTAATAAACTACTAAACCTTCAAATAATGACCTTAAAGTATTAGTTGGCTGTTTATATAATTATGTTTACAATCTAAGCCTCTGTTTTAAGGGAAACTCTTGTGTCAAAATGTCCGCATGATTATCTAACAAATTGCTCTAATCAATTTATCTTCATTTAATTTGCTTCATTATAATGATAATAATCTGAAATGCGTTAAAAAATTCACCTTTCAGGGTACAGAAGATGATATTGTGAATTGGTTGCACGGCAATGGATTGTGGAAAATGGCAAGGGATCCGTATGAGCCTTTGTGGATTAAAGGAGGTGGCCACTGCAACTTGGAGCTTTACCCTGATTACATCCGCCATCTTTGCAGGTTTATCCAAGAAATGGAGAACATAACCACAGAAAGCCGTCTCAAAAAGATATGGCAGAATATGCGTTCCCAAAAGAGATCATGTGCAAATTGTACAAGCAAGTGCTGTAGAATTAAGGTATGCCGACCAAAATGCCCTGAATGTTCAAGACCAAAATGTGTAAAGTGCTCCTGGCGGCTGAAATGCTCATGCTGGAAGCCCAGCTCGGTAAAATGTTGCTGGCGACCAAAATGCCCAAAATGTGCAGGACCAAGCTGCTGCAATAGATGTTTTCACTGGCGATGCTGTGTAGGATCACACAATGGGAAGCAGGATGGCTAATGGTAATACTGTGCTTGTATAGGTTTCTAAACTGCTAACACCCTTTTCTTGTGCAGTACTGTTGTAAACAGAAGGAAGTAGTCTGATAGATTATGATCATATAATTGATTATGCTCTTGATACTGGTTTTTTTGAAACTAAGATATTTTATATGAACTTTCTTGAGAACCATTCCTAGAGTTCAACTGAGATGCGCATTCTTATTACATTATATGCATTAAAGCTTAGACATGGAAAATTGGCAATGATTGATTTGTTATAGAAATTGAAAATGTTGCCGAAAGCATCGGGGAATTAGACCACGTAAGAGAGGGAAAGATAAACAAGGCTGGTGTTATGTTCGAGCACCCTTTTGTATATTGCAAAAGTCATGAGATGGGAGCAAAAGAGAGCAAGTATTTGAGTATCAGAAGAATTTATAAAAGAGAGGAAAGACATGGAGGAGGACAACTCTGTGTTTTATCAAAAGTTGGTTTCAACTTCCCAATAGGGAAGGGGGCAGAAGAAGCAGATTATAAATTGCAACTTTTAATGAAGACTTCCTAAAAAACCTCAGAAAGTTTTGGCCTAATTAAATTACATTATTCCCAAACACCTCAAGCAATGTCTCAGCCCCATTTCATATATGAATAATTTGTGTGAGCCATTCAAACATGCTCAAGTCATGAGCGGTTAGTCATATGAATGCTTGAATGTACTGAACAAATTGTGTAAATGCTGAAGTCGCAACTGGATATATTAGGACGCTTTTGCAAAGCGAACAAATATCTTTAACAGAGAGGAATAATGTGTACAAGTATCCCTGTTACATACAGTTTTATCTGTGACAATGCGGATGTCCCAGGGATTGAGACTCCAGCAGTACAGCTCCACCATCCATGGTAACACCATTCAAGATAGCCACCTCCAAGTAATAATGAATTAGAAATATGAAAAAATATATATATATATATATATTTAACTTTAACTCTCTGTTGAAGGTGGGGAGAAAGTTTGCTACATGTAAGAAACTCTTTTCAGTCGGATAGAGGAGGTAGTTATACAACCCATATACTGCCACGTGATATAATTAATGTATGTGTCATAATATGGATGAATGCTATTAATATTATACCCTATTAATATAAACATACCGTCTAATAATACTTTTACACGTTGAATTGGTTACATTACATGACAGTATATTGATTATATACAAAAAAATTTGATGGAGATAGAACATACTAGAAATTTCATTCTTGATTCCTTGATCTTCCAATTTTCTAGAAGCTATTTCTTCTCGTATAAGTTTGAGAATTTACATATCCTTTCTAATTTTACATAGGAAAATGATTTTGGACCTCAAAAATCGTGCCTTAATTGTGCCACAATCACAACTATGTGGCAATATTAATTAGTACATATCACTATTTTTTTTACTTATTATACACATCATTATTTATTTATAATATCAAATAAAAATTGTTTTTATTGAAGGACCATCTTATCCCTCTAAAATCCAATTACCCTATCATCATATCCAATTTTTTCTTTTAATTTCTTCTCCCCAACCCTTCCAATCTCATATTCCTAATTCATCTTTCATCTCCTCTTGATCAGAAATAAATTAGTTCAGGGAATTATAGGAACCCCTCCTCAATGGCATTGCAAGATCTTATTGGACTTGAATCAGAGAGCTCCTATCAACCATTAATGGATAATTCAGCTAAGGTTGGGCCTCATTTTTCAAATCCGATCACATTGGTGACCAGTTTGAGCAACTCTAGAGAAGTTAGCCTAGATAAATCTGCCTCCACAATGCTCTTCCAAAACCTCCGTTGGCATTAAAGTTTACAGTCCAAGTACGATTGCATTTCTAGTTCTTAGTTTATCAGTCCAAGTTTATCAACCAGATAGAAACGAAAGTAACATTGGCGAAATTCTCACTCAGAAAGTCTCAATTATTTAGCAAAAAATAGGAAGCATTCAATCCGATCAGATGTGATTATTTTGTCACTCCAATTTCCCAACAAGACAAGCATTAAACATAAGACATTTTCAGACTTTTGTCAATCCAAAGAATTGAAATAAATTAATTGTTAAATATAACAAAAACTAGTAAATGGTGTGCTCGACTGCTGTATACTCTTTCTACATAATTTTTGTATTCTGGTCCACTGTCGTTGCACCACGTCATATGGTGTAATGTTCAGGGTGCCATTGCCAATATTATACCATGGCAAGTACGAAAAATTATAAGATATGACCAATATATCGTCATGTGGTATAACCAATCCAACGTGTAAGGGTATTATTGGACGATGTGTTTATATTAGTAGGGTAGAGTACTAATAACATCCATTCATATTATAATAAATAGACTGGTTATACCACGTGTCAATATAGCGGTTATACAGAATAATTTCTCGGCAAATACAATATGACCTCAAATCAGTGACGGCTCTTCTTAAATCTCACGAGGTTATAATGAAAAAACCAAATTGATCATAGTGAAAGAATACACAACAGCAGGAAACATCCATACCTCACATTTCTAAGATAATCAAATACATGTTGTTGATACCCCTTGAAAAATTTCACGTGTTAATTAGAGTACAAGTCACAAGCTGACACGTGGTTTGCCAAGTCAATGAAAAGTCAAACATTTTAGTTCTTCTGGCCCAACTTGAATTTATGGCCGAAAGGAAGTTGTTCACCCGAGCAGAAGGAAGTTTTCTAAATCGGACCTATCTTGATCACGTCAACACGTCAGCAAATAAGGGTAATCAGTTTGGATGTAGATAGCTCAAGATAAAGACAATCTATTCACCAACCAAGGGCATGCGTCAGCAGCAAGCCACTTTGTGGAGAAATTATTCTGTATAACCGCTATATTGACACGTGATATAATCAGTTTATTTGTTATAATATGAGTGGATGTTATTAATACTATACCATATTAATATAAATACATTATCCAGTAATACACTTACACATTGGATTAGTTATACGTTATACCCTATAATTTTTCCACTTTGTGACATCATGAATCTCAATCCTATACACGTGTTCGTCAAAGATAAAACCCAGCACGATTCAAGGCTCTATAAAAAAGGAATCAAAGCTATAGTGCTAAAGGCCTTCGCCTCTACAAAATCCAAAATCTTAATTTCAGCTCTGTGCTTTTTTTACACTGTTTATCGTCAGAATTGCATTTTTATTATGTTTTAGACTTGAAAAATTGTCTTCTTCAAGTACTTTTTTGGTACTCTAGTACTTTTCAGTTTTCTTTATTATATTTCCTTGTCCTTTTCATGATAAATATTACTTATGGGACTCTGTTTAATGCATTCTTGCTGGTTTAACTTTTGATCTAATACTTTGCTTGTCTTGATTTACAAGTCCAAATCCCAATATTTTATGTTAGGTTTGTCAAGAGCTTTTAATTTTAACATTCACAATAAAGTCCTAGATCATTCTAGGGAAGAAAAGAATTTAGATAATTTTTCCCCGTTACTTTTTTATTGCATAGTCATTTCTTAAAAGTCAGATTTGTATTTAGTTCTCTAAATTTATTTTCATTAATTTTTATTTTTACATTTTCTATTCGGCTACACCAAGTTGAATAGTTGCACGCTCACACCCAAAGGTCGGAAGCCTCACCTCTCTCACTCACGGCGAGGTATTTTGGCACCAATCGCGGCCCTTCATGTGGCCATTACATTTTTGTGCTGAAACACATGTTTCATTATGCAATAACATTGCACACAAGAAAATATTAGGTGCACGCTGCAATAAGGCTAAGTTACTGAAATAAATGCTGCATATATAACACAGAATGATGTAAATTCTGAGTGCTCTTGATCCATATATAATAGGAAGAAACAGTTGAATAAATAAGGGAAAGAAAACAATTGAATAACAGTTGAATAACCCCAACTGTTATTGCATATATTGTCATGTAATAGGAAGAAAAATAAAAAATAATAAAAATAAAGTTTTATTTTGTATATGAATAAATAAGGTATTTTGGGGTTTCGTTTAGGGTTTGAATTTTGGGGTTTAGGGTATTTTGGGGTTTTAAATTTCAATTGGGGTTTGGACTTTAATTGGGGTTTGGAGTTTTATATTTTTACTACATATGTTTTTTATAATTTATAGTATATAGTCAATAACTTAATAGTTTACATGTTTTTTAATTTATATCATCTTCTAAACCTTAGGATATATGGTATAGGTCATATACCTAATAGGGCCGTTAGGTTAAATGACTAATATCATATACTAATAATAATATATTATATCATATTATACATTTATGATTGAGGTAATTACATAAATCATAAATAGTCCATAACTCCATAGTCCATATTGATATTAATATATTATACCATATTATACCATATTTTACTATATTATATCATATTATACAATATACTAAATTACTAATATTATCATATTATACTATACTATACCATATTATATTATATTATATTATTAGACTATATACTATATACCAAACTCTAAGTTACCAACTATAAATCTATAAATTATAAATTTATAGTATTAAACTATTAGAGTATAGAAATTAGTAATTTAGTATGAGATATCATATACATATACTATATAGGGTTTATAATTTAGTATAATATTAGGGTTTAGGGCTAAACCTTAGGGTCTATGGTATAGGTCATATACCTAATAGGGCCGTTAGGCTAAATGGCTAATACCATATACTAATAATAATATATTATACCATATTATATATTTATGATTGAGATGATTACATAAATCATAAATAGTCCATAACTCCATAGTTCATATTGATATTAATATATTATATCATATTATACCATATTTTACTATATTATATCATATTATACAATATACTAAATTACTAATATTATATCATATTGATATAAATTATAGAAAATTAGAAATGTATTATATAAAATTATAAATTATATAAAAAGGTAATACTAATTATTTTATATTTAGGGTATACCAATATAGCATAAAAATGTATAAAAATGAATTATTTTAATTATATTTTTTCAATATATGGTAGGTATCGGTATACCGTCAGTACCGGGTTTTGTAAACCAATACCGTTACCGAATTCATTGATATTTTCAATATTAGTATTTTTCGATATAAAATCGGTACGGTATCGATATTTTTCGATTTTTCGGTATTTTACCCAGCCCTAGTCCTCGCACTCCCTTTAACATATTGCCCAAGCCCACTGTTGGCATGTAATATTGTATCTTATTTTCTTGGCATAAATTCAATTTAGACACATAACTATATAAGTTATTTCAATGAGGTACATGAATTTTAAAATATTTCAAATATACACCCAATCTATTATCTAAATTGAAAAATGAATTTCTGTTCATTGATTCGTTGAGAGATCAGTTAAATGATAGCTTAGCTTTTGCTGACCGGGATTACTTGACGATTTGGCGCTATCTCAGCAAATATTTCTCGCCAAATGAGCAACACAAGCTCACAATTTAATAATAATAATAGAGAGAAAGAGTTTGTGGGCCCGTATCAGGAGTTAGGTGGACCCGTGTCGCTCAGTTCCCGCCAAATAAGTGACACGGGTCCACAAACTTATCATCTCTTTCTCGCTCGTTGAACACAAGTGAGAGATTTATATTCGAATTTGGGGAAAACGTGATATTTTTGGGAGACTAAATGGTCAGGAGAGCGTTCGACGAGTGGGAAAGAAGTGATGAATGTGTGAGCTCGTGTCAAGTGGACATGTGTTGCTCATTTGGCGAGAAATGTATGCTGAGTTGGTGACACGTCGCCAATTAATCTCCGCTAGCAAAAGTCAAGCTGACATTTAACTAATCTCTCAATAAATTGATGGACGAAATTTTATTTTTCAATTTACATAATAAATCAGGTATATATTTGAAATATTTGAAAGTTCGTGGATTCCGTTGAAATAAAATATATAGTTATGTGTCTAAATTGAATTTATGCCTATTTTCTTTGTCTTTATGATTTTGCATGACAGTCATATAAAGACCCAAATTTTATATGGTGATATTAGCCCACCCAAGCCCAACTCCAACCCATATTTTAGGCTCTAAGCCCAACTTTTTTTGCCATCTATTTCCCACCTCCTTTTTCACCAAAAGAGCAGAGACCTTCTCTTCCTCTCTCCTTCTCGTTTCTCAGCTCCAGTCACTCCTCGGAAAACCCTGCTACAGAGCTTGTTGCAGTTTCAAGTTAAGCTATTAGGTATGTTTGTCAGCGTATATATCTAGGTAATTTTCACTTGTTTTTTTTTTTCTTCAAACTTTTCTTTGACCCATTTGTTTCTCTGTATTGCCTCTCCTTATCATTCGCTTTTCTCTTCTTCAGAATTTGTATGCGTTTGAGAAAACTGGTTCTGTCTATGCAATAAAATCTGGGTTGGTTTTCATTCAGACATTAATCAAACCCATCTAATAAATTTTAGCTATTTTTCGATGATGTTTCAGTTATAGAATTAGGTGGGTTATCTTGTTGAGAATTCAAAAATGGATGAGACCATGAAGCAATTCCAGAAGAACTTAATTGAGCTCGAGACTGAAGCTGATCATCTCCTTCTAGCTCGTCTGCAGGTAATTCATTCCTCAAGATCCTTTCTTAGAAACGTGTTTGTTCTATCTTTAAAAATTAATGCTTTGAGAAGTAGCTGACAAGTTGGAAATTTAAATTAAAGGACAATAACAAAATTGGATTAGAGAATTAGAACCAGAAGATTATTTCTTATCTTTATGAAGAAGATGGGTGATTAGATACTGCAAATTGTATGCAAGACAAATTAATCAATTCCGATGTTGTTATGTGTCTTGGCTAAATTGTTTGAAAATTTCCCTTTAGGTTCCTTTATAAGTAATATATGTATATTGGGTTTTGTTAATTGCTCAATCCCAGTACATTTAAGTGACTTTATTGTGTGAACAAATCCAATTTCGTTAAAAATTGATGTATTTTACTACGTCTTGTTATTAAGAAACTGGTGGCATTATGATTTTTATGATGTAAATGCAGCTGGTTGAAAATGACAGGGTGAGGAATGGGAACAGAGAAGCACTTACATCTCTGAGGAAGATAGCTCGGACAACCAAGACTAGTGTTCCATCTCCTTTTGAGTCGATAATGAAGGAGATTGGGGGGCCTCAATCAAGACCCTTGGTGAAGGAGGTATGCCCCACCTGTGGCAATCATGACTCAAATGAGCGCACATGGATGATGTTCTCGGGAACTGATATCTTTGCAAGGATTCCATTTCATGCTGCCCATACCATCTTGGAGACAGGTTTTCTCTCAGGCCTCCTTTTTTAATGTAATTATTTTGGAAAATAAATCAACACTGTTATTAAGAATTACGCTATATCATATATCAATATGCTAGGGTGATATAACCGATTTCAAGAAATATTTTATAGAGGCTTTGTTAAGTTTAAGAAATTTGGCATTTTCAATCATCAGGGGTGGACTTGTGATTTCAAAACTTGGTACTTTTTGTAATAATGGAATTGAATCTGATATCTATGTTTTTAACCTTAGCAAGCAGTCATTTGTTTTGTTAGGTTGCTTTTGTACTACTTAGAATAAGATTCTTCACTCCCATGAATGGAAATGCTTGCACTATGATGTCATGTCCTTGTGTCTTAGATTTTCAATTTTTTCTTCTATGTTTATAAAGTTTTAGGTGTCAGTTTTCATTCTAGCTGTTGTTTAAAGTTTAGGCTTAAACTTTCAATATTCAGGGACGAAAGTTCAAAGAAAATAACTTACCTGCCCCGGTGTTAGGGGGGACAGGTGGTATCACAAGAGAGAAACAAAAAGAGAGAGGAGAGAGAGAGAGAGAGGAGAGAGATAGAGAGAGAGGGTGGGATGGGGATGCCAGCTGGTGTCATTGGGGGTGCAGGCAAGTTCTTCTCAAGTTCAAAACACTAGAGGAGCCCTATTTATATATAAGAATGCTTATCCATGAAGGAAGACCTAGTGGATGCAGGAGTGTTAAAAATTTAGTATTTTGGAATCTGCTCACTCATTTTTGTTCTTGGAAATGAAATCAGAGAATTGATGTTGGCTTTAACTAAATTTGTCAAGATGACAAACATTAGAACGGAAAAAAAAAAATGTCTGGTTGAATGATCTGTCTAACTGTTGAGACTCTAGAGTTACCTCCCATTCAAAAGGCTTATAGATGATCATGAAGATGCCATCTCCTGATTTGCATCATCCATTAATCTCACAAAAGGAAGCTAGATTATATATAGGATGAATTTGTATTGAAGATGAGAAGGATCTGTTTGTCGTCAAATAGTCACTAGAACTGTAGGTTTCTTTGTTCCCGCCGAAAGTTTTTCAATCAATCTCTGGTTGTGTTCCTCCGGGTTATGTATAATTTCCTCAAACTTTACCCTTGAAGCTTCTCGGAGAAATTCATTTAATTTTTTAGATAAACGTGGCTGCAATTGCTGTTCTGTCTCTCATTACTGTCAAAAGAAAGTTAGGAGTACAGTCATGAACTCAGAATTCATAGGTTGTTAGCATATTATATATATATATTTGTGTTAGTTTCTTTTTTCATGTAATTATTATCTCATTTTTAATTTCAAGAAATAGATTATGAATCTTTTTCTATTGTCCTTGTGATGCAGATCAAGAACAACTTGACTTTGATTCGAAAAGGCTACAAAGCTTAGTGAAGGATAAGGCCCTTTTGATTTCAGAAAAAGGTGCCATTGCTGACAAGGTCTGTCCGGGTGTACTGAAGTCTTTGGTAACCTTGACAGACAAACCAAAATGAGTTATGCTTGATGCAGTAATATTTGATTTCAGTTTAACCTCACATCCACTCCCAACTAAGGAGAAAGGAATGAACATTAGTCTCCCGGGCTAGCATCAATAATCTCTCTACCTAGTTTCAGTAGCATAGCCGGTGTGTAGACTAGTGTTTTGTAACTGTTCCAGTATTTGCTACTCCTAATGCTTGCTAAAATCAGCATTTACGTCAATATTGGGATTGATTATAACAGAAAAGCTAGAAATTGTCACATACTAAAATACATGGTTACTACTTGTTGATGACAGTTTGAACACTGCATGCCCCTTTTGAGTTTTGACACTTGCAGAATAGGAAATATATGATGTATGAATCTATTGAGGGATTCTTGTAGGATGTAATATTTTTCTCTGCTTCTCTTTCTATTTCCCTCCCTGTTTCTCATTCCCCCTCTCTCTCTCTCTCTTTCCTTCCCCATCTCTCTCTTTGCACTTCCTTGCCGACCTCCCTTTGCATCTGGCAGGGGGGTGTGAAAAGAGAGGTGGGAAAGGAAAGAGAAGAAAGAGAGAGAGAGAGTCTGACCACCACCAGTAGGATGGTGTAGGAGGCTGGTGGCCGGGTAGGGATCAGGGGGTCTTGGGTGTTTTTGGTTTTTCTTTATGGTATTTTAGAATTGTAATTTACAAATTAGAAGAGCGGGGTGTGAAGTGAGAAGAGAATGAGTGTATATTATTAGTCATCTTAATAAATTATGTCCTCCACTAACAATTTCTCAATTTTGAAATGTATCGGAAGAAAGTGGTAAAATGGAAGCAAGGAATTAAATTTTGGATTTCGAGAAAATCTTTATAGAAATTTCAACGGAAATTTTAAAAATTTTAAAAATTCGACAAAAATTAGACGGAAATGATGAAAATTGTTATTAAAATACGAAAATTTTTAATAAAATTTTACTATATGTTTATTTAACATATTATCTACTAAATTGATAAAAAAATATTGAAAAAATCAAATTATATAGTAAGTTTCATGTGATATAAGGTGAATATATGCTCGCTGAAGCAAATATTATTAAATAAAATTAGTATATTATTTATACCTCATAATTTAATTATACACAAAAAATTTGAAATCTAAATTCTAATACACTATATATTCTATGTCTCTATATACTCTAATACTCTTTACTCTCTATAATTTATACATTAAATTCTATATACTCTATATTTTTTAGGATATTAGGTTTTAGCCCCTTTAGAATATTTTTAATTATTATTTTTTATAGAGAAATATATTAGAGTTTAGGGTTTAAAATAATTAAATGAAACCCTAAACTTTTTTTTCTTTTCAATTACCCAAAGGCCCCAAACCCCCTTCCCTTTTTCTCTTTTTTATTTCCTTACTTTTTTTTCCTCGTGCTTCTCTCTTCAGTTTTTTTTTTTTTTTCTTTCCTTCCTTTTTTTTCGTGTCTCTCACCTAGCCAAACTTTGTCTTCATTGAGTGTAAGTGTGTAACAACCCAAATTTGGCTTATGGTAATTTTGTCATTTAAATTTTTCAAACTTGTTTTAAGGTTTGTTTAAAGGAATTAGAAATTTCTTAAGTTTATTTTAACTAATTTAGACCTTTGGTTGTGGTTTTATAGCTTAGTTATATGGAAATGAATTTTAGAAAAGGAAAATTCAAGAATTGTCGATTATTTTTTTTTTTAGAATTAAATTATGAGAGTAGGATTTTTCATAATTTTTCTGAAAGCAATTTGACAATTTTGAGATCATAGGAAATTAGTTCTCATCATTACGAGTCCGTAAGATTTTTCGATGAATTATTTGGAGTCTCAAACTATTTTTGGTGAATTTCTGAAGTTGGAAAAAATAGAAAATAGGAATTAATTAATTGCTGACGCGGAAAATTTCGATAATTTCATTAAATTTCGCCGAAATTTCAAAAATTTTGGTAAACACTTCACAAAAATCACTGAATATGTATTTCGATTTCAAAACCCTAAAAAAATGAAATTTAATACCTTGAATGGAAGTGGGAAGTAGGATGCTATATTTCCAAGGATTGTACTTTATATTCGAATGAACATTGTAATTGTAAGAAAGTTGAATTTTTAGCTATAGACCTAGGAAAAGAAGACTTTGGATAGGATCTCACATTTTCAAGTTTTTAAGTGAAATATTTTCAATCGGCTAAAAGCAGTTACACCAAATGTAAAACTTTTTCTTTTTTTAATTACAGGGAAGGGGGGAGGATTCGAATCCTGGTGTGAAGAGGAGAGCTTTTATCCTCAGCCAACTAGGGCCAACTCCAATTCACAAATGTAAAACTTTTTGAAAATTAGAAAAAAATATCTATATTTTTTCATTCTAAGTATCACGTGTTACAATGATTTATGTATGTATAGAGCAAGGATAATTAATTATAACAAAATCAGTATTTAATGAACACAGATCTTATAAACTAAAAATTTAATTGATTTACTTATTTTTAAAACAAACATATCCCTAGTACGAGAGTCTGGAAGGGGCATGTTTAACACTAACTTAATTGATTTATTTATAATTCATAGCAAACTCGATTCACCTACTAATTTTGTAATAGAGTTGAAGTTGTGAAGAGAAAAAACGTAATATTTAATTTGACATATTCATACTTGCTGATCGAGTAGCTGGTTGACATTTACCAGGTCTATAAAAGCTAATATACATCACAGCTAGCCATGAAGATTGCCATATTTTACATAAATGTCTCTTTCTATTATATTCTGGCAAATGTTACTGCTCATTGCAAGCTGCGTGCTGGAACTTTCTCTTGACTCTTGAATCCATCAAACATTTTTTTTCTTTATTAATTTTAATATATTAATTTCTTTCAGCCATGCATATATATGCAAGAGACTTTTAGAGATATTTCTGCTCTAAATATTAATTGCTTTGTCTGCTGGTATGATTCATGCTCTCGATCGTTGTAATAAAATACTAATTGACTCATCGCCATCGTGTGTGAACACCTGATACTTAGTATGCAAATCATCATCACCGGCACAAGAAGGTCGGTACAAACCAAGGAATTTTGAGCTTTCAACGTGACAGCCTCATGCATCCATTTTGGTTATATTATGTTGAGTAATGTTTGAGGACTAATTTTGTTCTCATAGTCAATCAAATGAGCCCGTGATGGGGCTTATCATGCCAACTCTCTTTTTCTCTAATGGTGGAGCTCATTTGATATATTGGCCATGAGAACCCAAACATTGTCCTACTATGTTTTGGTTATTCTCAATTGCATGTTACACACACACACACACATATATATAGCTTCTAATAAGGGATCCCATATTTAGTATTAAATGAGGAATCCCTCTATAGGGCCCATACGAGTCGTTTTGTGTCGATCTGAAACATTCATTTTTTACATCTCAATTAATAAATCATCCTTACAAAAAATCAGTCAAATCGAAAACTGTTTATCCGTTTAATTAAGCGGTCAAAGTTTAGATGTTTATAGACGAGCAAGTTCGTCTATTTGTTTGATTCAAATTGAATATCTTAACGGTTTCCGATTTAGCTGATTTTTGCATCCAAGGTGAGCACTATATAAACTTTTTTGAACACACAATATATTTAGTGTTGATTAATAATTTTCTTTTTTGTGTTATAAGTATAATATTTTTGTTTTTATGAGTTTTCAAATTTTAAGAATGCTGTATGATAACTTTATTATTTTGAATATACAATTGTTTCTCTCAGGACATTCATAACAATAAAATCATTTTTACATAATTAAAATTACTTTCACAAACAAAAAATTCAAGAGAATTACTTGTTCTTAACTTAATTAATTATTAAGTATTTCTAACAAAATAATAATTTTTTTATAAAATGAGCAAAGTCAGATCAACTTTTACCATTAAAAAAAACTATATAATGATTCACTTGGATTAGTGATTTACACATGCTACATAAGAAACTATTTCTTTTTTTATGCCAAAAATAATTATTTAGAAAATATATGTCATAATATATTAACAAAAATAATAAAGAAATCAAAAAGGAAAAATGAATTAATTAGAAGTGAGGGGGTCCCACCCGTCCTTATGTGGCTCTGCCACACACACACACACACACATATATATATATATAGAATTCCCCATAGAGGCTAACCACAATTACTTTTTTCACATATTCCAAGTGCCACTCAATAATATAATTTTTCTTCTTCTTCTATAAATGATTGAATATGATTAATCAGTTTTTATGTTCAGTTTTAACTACAATCTAACATAAATATTCCCCCACAAGCTATTCTACAATCTATGAAGGTGAATCTGTCGGAATATGAAGTCAAAAACGGTAGAGGAAGCAGCAACAAACACTTCTTGCAACANAAAAAAAAAAAAAAAAAAAAAAAAAAAAAAAAAAAAATTGAAAAAAATTCCTTAACTTTTGATTTGGGTGTTTAATTAGGACTAAATGAAACATCAATTTTAAAACTTCATGAAGAAAGAACAATATTCAAGTGCTCAACTTCATGAAGAAATATCTATGCAGAGCAAATTATTTAAGAAAGATAGTTCACTTGACTCTTTGATATTGACGGGAATGAAGAGAGGGGAGGAGGGGGAGAGAGATAAAATTGTGGGAAAGTGTAAGGTTTAAAAGTAGGAAGGTATATATAGGACTTGTAATACATGAATGGATTTAAAAGTAGGAAGGTATATAGAAGGTTTACATTGTTTCATCAAGTTTTAAAATTGATGATTCATTTTGTCCTATTAACACTCGAGTCAAAATTTAAATACTCAATTGAAAAGTTTAAAAAATCAGGAATCAAAATAGAAAATCGAGAAATGTATTTAATGTACTCTAACATTTATGAAGCCAAAGGTGAAATAAAAAATATGAGGTGTATAGGAGAAATGCTAGCGGCCTTCCCCTGGCCTGTCTACGTTTTTCTTCTACATTCCTCTTATAATTTTTATTTCGTAGTATAACCTTATGATTATAATAATTTATTTTTTAGATTACTCTTTGAAAATATTTATATAAAAAACAGTCAAATTGGAAAATCGATTAGTTATATAACTATTATCAAATTAATAGACTGTTTTGGTAACAACTTGATTTACTATGTATTTATTTGATAACAATTACATGAGTAAATAATTGTCGATTTAGTTGATTGTTTATAAATATGATTTTTAAACGATAATTTATAAAATAAACGGTTCCGATTATAAAAGAAGAAAAAAAAAAAAAAAAAAAAAAAGATAGCTAGCTAGCATTTCTCCAAGATGTAAAACCCACATTTGGCATTACATTAATCATTTATGTTGGCATCATAGATAGAAGTATGGAAGGTACAAGGACAAAGTTCTAGTCAGTATCAATTAATTATATATTGATTCATGAAATCGAAATGTAGTGTTTGTTTATGGGACCAAGTGACCAACCAACCCAACTGAAATACCGAACACAAAGCACTTATTTGGCATGTGTTGCTGGAATCAAGGCAGGCCAGCACTCTTCTTTGAGGCCCACAAACTAAAAAGCAATTGGAAATCTCGGACGGAAATGGAGGAGCTCACACGCGGTCCATGAGGGCCCCACTGTTACGCGGTTGGCTGAAGATTGAAATTGGATATTTAGAGAAAGGTATATCCGTATATATATGATATATCTATGGGACCCTATCCATTATTCATATATCTCACGCGGTCCACATTCTGATTCTCCGCTGTTTTTGGTTTCATGTTGTCCTAGGAATAACCAGTATGACGTTTTTGCCCCTACTTTGGTCCTATTGAGAGCTCTTGTGAAATAATACTTCTTATCTAAATTAGCTCCTTGACATGCGCTGACTTTCTCTCTTTAATGTTAACCCATAATTACATTTTATTTTTTTCACTTAAATTATTTATTTAACATCTTTAACTTATTCATTTGTAGCAGTAGTTTCATTGGGCTTGTGTTATAACTTTTAATTTTGTTACATTATTGCTTTACTATTTTGCCCTTATTTTATTTGAATTATCTTACTATAGCATTTTTTTTAGTAAGAGGTGTTTTTAAAATTTATGAAAATTTCACCTAAGGGGAAGTTTGCTTTATTTATTTAGATAAGAGGGTGCTTCTAATCCTACATACCTCATTAATTTAAGGGTAAATAAGAAATTTTTTGTGGGATCTATTTCGCATTGTAGCATGATAATCCAAGTCATCTTTTTAATTAAGTTTTCATTCACTGTATCATCTTGCAAAAAAAAAGAAGATAAATCAGAGACTATTTAACAATGTAATTAATTAGATGCTTATCATTTCAATTGTTTACTAAAATTACTATATTAGCCTATTTATTCAATCACAATTAGATATTTTAAAATAGAAAACCCTAGCCGCCATACAAAAAGCTCTATTCTCTCTCCTCAACTCTCCCTCTCCCAGTCTAGTGTTCCAGAGGGGCGCTGCCTTTGTGTATCTCACAGGCCCGCTCCTCCACTAGCCTTTTCTTTTTGTGGTTTTGGTATGACATACGAGATACTCTCATCCCTCTAAGCGGGAGCTTTTCCAACTTTTAATGTGAAAGTTTTTTCAGCCTCTAGTTTTAGCGGCTGTGCACACTGGGTTGGACTATTGGCAGAGCGGCGGAAGATCAGCGCGATGGAGTTACGACGACAATAGCAACAACGGAGGAAGGTTATGGTTTCGCGCCTTCAATCTATCGCACTTGGTGGTCATGGCTTCGCGCCCTCGATCTGCCGCACAGAGTGTGGATGACCACTGCCTAGTGGTGCTAGCTATGGTTTTTGTTTGTTTATTTTGTTTTGGTTTATGCTTGTGTATTTTATCCCCTGCTAGTTCTGGGGTTTTGTTTTACAGGTTTAGAGCTTTTATTCCCGTGTCTGAAATTAAAAGTGGAGGTGCCTCGAATGGGAGGGGTATGTTCATGCCCTTCAATATCTCTATGTTCCATCATCAGAAATTAGTTCGGCATGAGATTGAGTTCACTTTGGATACGAATTTTGTTCGTCTGTTTTGTTGGCTTTCGGTTCACAGGGTCAAGTTGATGATGATTTTGCATTTGATGGTCTTTGGCTGTTTCTAGATCTAGTCGTTGACAGTTTACTTGCATGCTTGGAATTGTTTGTTTAGCTGTGTAGGTGTTGTTCCGAATTGGCTAGATGTTATAGTGGCGAAAGACCTTGTAATTATTGTTATGCTTCCTTATATCCCACATGCCTTCAACCTAAATTTCTAAAAAAAAAAAAAGAATTAGATATTTGTTGTAATTATCTTTAGTTATGTGGATGTCCACAATATTTATTCAGTATTATCCAGGGTGTTAAATTTCGCCGAAAATTTCAATTTTTGGGGGTGTTGAAATCGAAACCCATATTTGCTAAAATTTCGGGATGATTTCGTCGAAATTGTCGAAATTATCGAAATTTCGCCGAAATCGTCGAAATTTGGGNATTGTGAAGAAAAAAAATAGTTTGGAGTTTTGTTTGCCCGTTTTGGAGTTTCGTTTAGTTATTTTTAAACCCTAAACTAGTAAATTATAATATATTTTTATATAAAAAATAATTTAAAGTACCCTAAAGGGCTTAAACCCTAGTATCATATACTACATCCTAAACAATATAGAATATATATGGTTTAGTGTATATATTATAGAGTATAGATAATATACTAATTTCATTTTATACTAATTTTATTTAACAGTATTTGTCTTCAGCGTGCATTATATTTATCTTATATCACATGAAACCTACTATATAATTTGGTTTCTTCAATATTTTTTATCAATTTAATAGATAATATGATAAATAAACATATGGTAAAGTTTCATTCAAAATTTCCATATTTTGATATCAATTTCCATCATTTCCGTCAAATTTTTGTCGAAATTTAAAAATCTTCGAAATTTCCGTCGAAATTTCCATCGAAATTTCCATCGAAATTTCCTCGAAACCCGAAATTTTATTCCTTGGTATTATCTCATGTATTTATCTAGAAGATAATTGTATTGATAATTACATATAGTTCAATCCTATGTTTTAAAACATGAGACTTTGGGAGCATAACCCTGGTTATCCTAGTGTCTATAAATAAAGGCTTTTTTTCTAATAGAAAAATCACTTAGAATTCTCCCTACTTCTCTCTTGTTCTTTAATTGTATCTTCTCTCTTATTTTATAACAATATTTTAAGAGTTTTTTATTTGTCTAATTTTTGCCTGCATAATTCTTAAATGGAGAGTTAAGGATATATATATATATTTATAAAATTTTGATTATCAAACTATAATGTATAGTGAGTCCCACAAAAAATTCTTTATTTATCTATAAATGAGAAATCTCTCGTTAACAGCTTCCTCTCTAAAATAAAAATAACTTCACTTTGAGATTTAAAAATTAAAATCTTAAATTTAGAGTTCATTATAATTAAATAAAATTTAAAACGACAATCTTAATTTAAGCTTAATATCAATACTGATAAGATCAACAAAGGATCCCAACGGAGGGCGGTATGAATAGGTCAAACAAGAATTTTTGGAAAAGATCTTTTAGATCTCTGTACTATTTTTTTTTTTTTTTTAACAATTCTCTAAATATCGTAATCTTTTTTACTATTACTCTAAAGTTCTCTCGGCTTGGATTTACTATTGAAGTACTCAGTCACTCCCATGTTATTGCCATTATCCTCTCCACAAGAAAGTTATGAATGTCAATGTCCTTACCAAACTTGATGGACATGCACTTTAAGAACTTCAACACATATTTTGTTGTTGGGTTAATTGATATTGAGATTTCCTTATCTTTTCGTATGTTTGATATCAATCAACCTCTTACTTAATTTGTAGTTATTTGTGAAGTTCTGCAAATATATGTATCAATGTCCCTCTAACATGACATTAACTCATTTGACGTAACATTAATGATTACTCAAATACTTTGTTGAGAGAGGAGAGGGGAAGAGAACGAAATAAAGAGAAGTCTCCGACAGTGGGAAATTTTAAAACAATTTTGATCTACGTGGTATATTTTGGGTCTCGGTAAAAGTGACAATGTGATAAAAAAGGACAAAAATGTTCAAAAAGAATTGGACACATAGACGCTACAATAGTGTTTCCAACGAAAGAGTTTACGAAATTGACATTTGAAATATGAGTGGTAATGTGAGACATTAAGTTCCAAATGGCTTGATTGAGTGTACATGTTTTGGCTAACTGGATTGAGTGTGCACTCAGCGTACAAATACAACTGTAAACAGCTTACAAATACAACTGGATTTACTGATATTATTATAGCATGCATAATGTGTTGTTGTACTTTGAATCAATCCAATTGTATTTCTAACCCGCATGGGTCTGTGGGAAATGGGAATGATACATCCACACCACACCGCGTAGGAAGCTGCAAAGTACAAATTAAAGCGACCAAAACCCGATCCTCAAAATTCCCGAATTGTCCCCTATAAAACCCCGAAACCTCAACCATTCCCACAAGACAAGAGCTCCCAATTCCCCACCTAAGCCGGACCAGTGTGTCTCTGCTCGTTTCTCTGCAAGTAAAGTAAACCATTCATTCATTCATACCCAAGAAGGAAACAGACACCCTCATTATTCATTACTAAAAAAAACAAAGGCAAACTTCCCAAAAACCTTCAATGTCCAAAACCTGCCAATACCCACATGAGAAAATAATCATAAAGAGGTTTATTGGAGTGCTGGCGTTGGGTTTTGGGGCATAAGAAGGATCGGGTATGTGTTGGAACTGTCAAAGGGTTTGGAAAAAAAAACAACAGGAGTGAGGTCGGACTTGGTCTTGCTTTGTCTTGTTTTCTTGTTTTAATTTGCTCTGGGAGGCGTTTTTGAAAGTTTCAGACAAAGCTTTGTCTTTGTCATTTTTTTCCAATTGTTTAACAATTTGGTGAACAGAGTTGGTGTTGAATAGGTACGATTTTGACTAAAACTCTATATAGATCTCTGTGATTGGTTTATTTAGAAGTACAAGTTTGCATTTACTTTTAGAGTTAGACTCTGTATTTCTTTTAGAGAGAGTAGAAGAGTTTTGGAAAGACAGAGTGAGTGAGTTTCTGTTTCCCTCAGAGGTAGAGAATAACAAAGTTTTCGAGAAACAGTGAGATTCCATTGCATTTTTTGTTGATTCTCTTTTACTTGAATTCTGGTTGTGTTCTATTTTTGACTCTCAGTGAAGAAAATCATTTTTCTAATCAATATAATTACTTGTTTTTTTTTTTTTTCATTAAAAGAGAGGGCTGGTTTGTGTTTTGTATCAATCTATGATTTTTTTTTTAGTTATTTAAAATTTAATTCAGTTTCTGATAGAACATGTGGATCTTTTGGTTTTTGCTTTGAATTTCAGGGTGTTGTGCTAGATTGGATAGTGCTAAAGGTGATAAGCTAATATGGCATCTGATTCTCAATTCAATTTCTCAAGTGTATCCCCCAGGGTTCACCATATTAGCCAAACCAGCAATGACCTTGACAGTGAGATTGAGAGTGTTGAATTTGCTACCTACACTGTCCACATACCCCCTACACCTGACAACCAGCCCACGGGAATTTCCATGCAGCCATCGACTTCTCAGAGAGTTGAGGATCAATATGCATCGAGTTCATTATTTACAGGTGGTTATAATTGCGTTACACGAGCCCATTTGAAGGACAAAGTGATTGAGTCCGAAACTAGCCATCCCCAGATGACCGGGGCAAAAGGGTCGTACTGTGATGTGCCCGGTTGTGATGCAAAGGTTGTGACTGATGAGAGAGGATTGGATATAGTCCCTTGTGAATGCGATTACAAGATTTGTATGGATTGTTATAGGGATGCTTTAAGAACTGGTGAGGGTATATGTCCCGGCTGCAGGGAACCTTATAAGGAGCTGGACGTGACCGAGTATGCTGTGAATGATCAACATCCTCTGTCTCTTCCATCTACGGCCGGGATGTCAAAGATGCAGAGGAGGCTGTCATTGATGAAATCAAAATCGGCAAAGTCAACAGCATTAATGAGGAGTCAGACTAATGAGATTGATCATAACCAATGGTTGTTTGAGACAAAGGGGAGTTATGGATATGGAAATGCTATGTGGCCAAAGGATGCTGAGAATGGGAATCATGATGGGATTGGTGGTGATCCTAAAGTGTTTCAAGATAAGCCATGGAAGCCGCTTACGCGCAAATTGAATATCTCTGCTGCAATTCTCAGTCCATATAGGTAAACCTGTTTCCCCCACAGTTCCCTCTGTTCTTTTGATTTGTTAATTTCTTTCTGTTCTTTTTGTTGATAGTTTCAAAATGGTGATCATGGTTTTTACTTTTTGGTATAGATGCACAGCTTTGCTTTTAAGTTCCCTTTTGGGTGATTGAATTCAAGTAGTTTATAGACAATAATAAAAAATGACCTTAGATAAATTATTTTGAGTTTTCTAGTGGAACTGCCATTTGCACCAGGTTCTTTCTGTGCTTGGCTATTGCGTCAGTCATTGTTTGCTTCTACCTTGACTTTTGAATTTATGAATTATGTGTATTGTGGATAATCTAAGATCTGTATTATTTAGTAATTCTTAAATTCTGGAATTCATAACTACTCTCTAATATACTTGTTCACTAATTACAGGGCTCAGATTGCCCAAACATATTACATAGTGCTTCATTGTCATCAGCTTCAGAGATATTTTCACTTTCTTGTTCATTTGTGATGCTACAGAATTCATTGTGTATAAGTTAGTTAGAGCTCTTTTATATTATGGTCCTTAGTTAATTGTGAAATATAATTGTAAGCTTACATTTTTTTTTTGTGTGGATATATTCTTTCAGGCTCTTAGTATTTGCTCGAATGGTGGTTCTTGCATTATTTTTGCAATGGAGAATCAGAAACCCAAATGATGATGCAGTCTGGTTGTGGGCTATGTCAGTGGTTTGTGAAATATGGTTTGCCTTTTCTTGGCTACTTGATCAGCTTCCGAAGCTCTGCCCCATCAATCGCAGTGCTGATGTTGATGTTTTAAAGGAGAAGTTTGAAACACCGAATCCCAGCAATCCTACTGGAAAATCTGATCTTCCAGGAATAGATGTTTTCGTATCTACCGCTGATCCAGAGAAAGAACCCCCACTTGTCACTGCAAACACTATTCTATCAATTCTTGCAGCTGACTACCCTGTTGAGAAGCTCTCGTGTTATGTTTCTGATGATGGAGGTGCACTTTTGACCTTTGAGGCTATGGCAGAAGCTGCAAGTTTTTCCAACTTGTGGGTACCATTTTGTCGGAAGCATGATATTGAGCCAAGGAACCCAGAAGCTTACTTCAATCTAAAGAAAGATCCTTATAAGAATAAAGTTCGCTCAGATTTTGTCAGGGATCGGAGGCGGGTAAAGCGCGAATATGATGAATTTAAGGTTAGGATTAATGGCCTTCCTGATTCAATCCGGAGACGTTCTGATGCCTATAATGGTAGAGAGGAGATCAAGGCTATGAAACTTCGGAGACAGAGTGGAAATGATGAATTAGTGGAAAATGTAAAGATCCCAAAAGCTACATGGATGACTGATGGAACCCACTGGCCTGGTACTTGGACTGTTTCTGCGCCTGAGCAATCTAGGGGTGATCATGCCAGTATCATACAGGTATGAGCTCTATTGGTTTTGTAGAATTTCAGCAAGTGTATCTGCTACCCAAATGAAGATTGAGAACTAGTGTAGTCCAACTTTTCTCTTACATGCATCCACATTGAATTGCAACGTAAACCCATCCCTTTCTTTCCTGCTCTAACAAATGCTACATGCTTGATAAGCCCATGGAATTCCTCATCATATTTTTCTAACCACATAGGATTTAACCTTTGTGTTGTTTCTTTCGGGTCAGTTCCTTATATATTATATCACTACAGTTGCATAACACCACCTTAATGATAATGGGATGTAAACCTGCTTCTTTCTTTGTGAGTTTTTATGTGCTGATTAACATATTGATTTGTATCATATGTAGGTGATGTTGAAACCTCCTAGCGATGAGCCACTTCAAGGCACAACAGCGGATTCAAATTCCATGGATCTAAGTGAGGTTGATATTCGTCTTCCCATGCTTGTTTATGTTTCTCGTGAAAAGCGGCCTGGCTATGATCATAACAAGAAAGCTGGTGCCATGAACGCCCTGGTTCGTGCCTCAGCCGTCATGTCCAATGGCCCCTTCATTCTTAACCTGGACTGTGACCACTACATCTACTACTCCCAAGCATTGAGAGAAGGCATGTGCTTCATGATGGACCGTGGTGGTGAGCGCATTTGTTACGTCCAGTTTCCTCAGAGGTTTGAAGGAATTGACCCTTCTGACCGCTATGCCAACCACAACACTGTTTTCTTTGACGTCAACATGCGTGCTCTTGATGGCATTCAGGGTCCTGTATATGTAGGAACAGGATGCCTCTTTCGTCGGACTGCCCTTTATGGCTTTGATCCACCTTCCATGAAAGAACGTAATGGTTGCTGTGGTGGTTTCTTCTCCCATCCCAAGAAAACTTCTTCGGTTGCATCTGCCCCTGAGGGTTCCTCTCAAGACAGCCAATCAATTGGAGCGGGAGACACTGACGATGAGGAAATGAATCTTGCTCTTATTCCTAAAACGTTTGGAAACTCAAGCCTCCTTGTTGACTCAATCCGAGTAGCAGAATTCCAAGGTCGGCCCCTTGCTGATCATCCATCCATGAAAAATGGACGCCCGCCAGGTGCTCTCACTCTTCCTCGGGATCTTCTAGATGCATCAACGGTTGCAGAGGCAATCAGTGTCATCTCTTGTTGGTATGAGGATAAGACCGAATGGGGCCAACGAGTTGGGTGGATTTATGGATCAGTGACAGAAGATGTGGTCACAGGTTATAGGATGCACAATCGCGGTTGGAGATCTATTTATTGCGTAACAAAGAGGGATGCCTTCCGTGGGACTGCCCCAATCAATCTCACTGATAGGCTTCACCAGGTTCTCCGGTGGGCTACTGGCTCTGTTGAGATCTTCTTTTCTCGTAACAATGCTCTTCTGGCCAGCTCCAGGATGAAATTTCTGCAAAGGATTGCTTACCTGAATGTTGGAATGTACCCTTTCACTTCCTTTTTCCTCATTGTCTACTGCTTCCTTCCTGCACTCTCACTCTTTACGGGTGAGTTCATAGTTCAGTCCCTCAACATAACCTTCCTGGTATACCTTTTGGGCATCACGGTGACCCTCATTCTTCTTGCTGTGCTTGAGATCAAGTGGTCTGGCATTGCACTAGAAGAGTGGTGGAGGAATGAGCAGTTTTGGTTGATTGGAGGCACAAGTGCCCATCTGGCTGCTGTACTCCAAGGTCTTCTAAAGGTCATAGCAGGGATTGAGATCTCATTCACTTTGACATCAAAATCTGGAGGTGATGATTTGAATGATGAGTTTGTTGATCTTTACATCTTCAAATGGACAGCTCTGATGGTACCTCCGATTACTATCATGATGACTAACTTGATTGCAATCGGTGTTGCTTTTTGTCGAACAATATATAGTACTTCACCAAACTGGAGCAGCTTGCTTGGAGGTACATTCTTCAGCTTTTGGGTCTTGGCTCATCTCTATCCCTTTGCAAAAGGGCTTATGGGAAGACGAGGGAGGACACCCACCATTGTATTTGTCTGGTCTGGTCTTATAGCAATCACCATATCTCTTCTTTGGGTGGCTATTAGTCCCCCGTCAGACAATAATGAAATTGGGGGCTCCTTCCAGTTTCCTTGATACTACAGTCAACACATCTAAAATTCAACTTGAAGCCAGCACCTGTAGGTAACCATATAGGGTCTCAAGTGACATGTAAATTTTCTAGCCATTTTTTTTTGACTCATTTGAATATGACGTTCAGATTTACATTGGTTCATATGATTATTTGTTCAGATTTAAATACATGGGATACGATTAGAGCTGAGTAATTCCACTTTTATGCCCCCTGTGGTTTTTATTATTATGTCTGCACAGTTTCTTTTGCAACTGAAAGGGATCATACAATGGAAAGGATTATGCTGCATCCTCTGGTTTCAAAAGGAAATAGGCTTTTGCATTTATCAAGTGCTTATTTTGGTTTGGTTATGCAATGAAAATGTATGTTCTCACATATTGGATAAGTTTCTAGTTGTGAATGAATCCATAAATGATATTCCAGTCATTGACTCATTCTATGGTCAGAACTTATTTTGCTGGGTTTTGAGTAATAGAAATGATCCCTTGCGCTTAAGTGGTGGCTGTCAAAATCTTTCGATGGCTCTATTGAAATTGAAGTTGATTATTACTGATAGACAAACCTTATTGATTGGTGCATAGAACATTTCATTAAGGAGGTGTTAAGGGAATGTATTACCCTAATCAAGTAATTTGGTTCAAAATGTTTATAATTTAATAAATCAGGCATTTTTAGATGTCCCTAATCAGTATATATAAGGTTTAAAGGTCATTCCTGTTGATGTTATGGGTATCTTCAACTGATTTGTGTCTCTCTTGTGTTGCTATTCCTTGGTGGTGTTTTGCTGGGTTAATGCTGTCTCTAATGAGTATCCATTAACTTGGACTTGTTGTTCTGATTAGTGTTTGGTTAAGCTTAATTTGTTTTGCCTTGTTTAAGCTCCTTTAAGCGGTTTTGCAGCTTTTACTACTTTATTGTATTATTGCTGGACACATTTACGCATTGTTGTTATTGTATGAATAATTTTCGATCTCATTTCATTTTCTTTCTATATTTATCGAAGATTCATAGGGTCACTTGGACAAAGGTTGACACTCAGTTAATTTTTATCTGAAGGTTCGGTTAATTTTAGGTGTTTTATATATTTAAAGGCTTCTATATTCAGATTGAACTCCTAATAAAATTAACTTCATACCTGAGACCTATATCTCTCTGGTAATGATTTGATCAACTTTAGACCCCCCAAAAAAAAAAGCAAATTGGATAAACTATGTTACCGAGACAAACTGATAAAAGTAAACTTGTTTTTTAGAGAAAGTGAGCAAATTGGAACAAAATCAGCATAACCCAACACTGCCCAATATTTTATGGATTGACATACCCATTTCCAATAACCTCACAACCTAGCACTGCCCATTATCTATTCTGGTTTTGCATACTTATTTTCCTTTATTCACCTTATAAATCCTTAACACCCAAGAAAAAAAAAAAAAAACCACAAAAACAAAACAAAGCCACAGTGGCTCGAGACCATGAAAATGATATTGCAGCCATTGACTCATTCTATTGTCAAACTTCATTTGGTTGAATTTATGTAATAAAAATGACACTTTGAGCGCAAATGGTGGCTGTCGAAATCTGGTGATGGCTCCATTCAAGTTGATGGATTGTTGACAGACCTTACAAAGAGGTCTTTGTAAAATTGTTCTTGCTCATCCATCTCTTCTTTGGTCTCTTTGTGCTGCACTTTGGTCCTCTGTCTCAAAATACGATTTTCCTCCTGTGTCCTGAAGAGCTTCTCACTAACAATACGAAGAAGCTCTTCAACATCTTTTTTAGTAGAAACCCTGTTCTTCATCCAAATAACCTGTTGGCTGTTCTCTTTCATCTTCCTCATTGGGTGCAGAACCATCTCCTGGTACAACCTCATTTCATATTTCAGCTTAGACTTATCTTCAGAATGTTGGTTGAACATATCCAAGTCTTGTTTCACTGCCATGTAACCGTAAAGCTGCCGAATACCACCTGGACGAAACAAGACAGGACTACGTTCCCAAGCATTCCTGCCTAATCCTTGCTCTGCAAAATGCTTGTGGAGCCGCTCAGCTTCAAAATAGCCCATTTCCGAGGCCTCAAACATCAAAATGCTCATCCCACAGTGTCCCTGAGGACCATATGAGTGTTTAGCCTTAAGAGCAGGATAAGAGCTGAAGTTGTAAAGAAGCTCCTCAGTTCCCATACCAATCCATTTGTCATTTTCATCTTTTTCAAGTTTAGTGTTCATTATTACAACCACTGGCGGCCACACAATTTTGAGGTCCTTTTCCTCATCCTTAAAACCTACCCATTTACCGAATGTTACGCCTGCAGGTATAACGCTAGTTCCCCTAATCTGCAACTCTGCATCCAAAAGTTGTGCAAGCTCTCTGTGGAGCTTCACCCTCTTTGATCCTTTTGTTTCGGCATGCCTCATCAGGGGCTGCAGGCCTTGGTACCGGTCGATGGCACCAGAACCACCTTTGCATGCAGGACAGTGCCACTGCCTACCAGGATCATTAATCTTATCAGCACTTAGACCATCCAAAGTTTCAAAGAATTCCTTGAACCATCTGCTCTTCTTTCGAGTGCCATGGCTCTTTGCACTTGAATCCGACTCAAACTCATCATCACTTAATAGCTCATCGTCGTATTCATCAGTATCACTCACAGCATCAGAGTCCTCGTCGTCATCATCATCAGCAGCAGCAGTCACATCGTTGTCATTGTTACCAGCTCTAGATTTCCAATTCCATCCATGGTCCAGTGGAGGGTGAATCACATGTTGTGGGGCCACATTACTGTAAGACTGCAGCCTTAATTTTCCTCTTCCAGCTGGTTTCTGAGAGTTAGCAGTTTGTGATCCATCATTACCACTCCACAAATGTAGCTTCCGAACATCTTGGTGTGACCAACACTTAGAATTGGAATTTTGAGGACCCAATTGGATTTGTTTTGCAGCAGGAGCAGCACTGCTTCCAGCTCTGTTCTTGGATTTCCTGCCAATTACCTCCCACTCTCCATCGTCTGGTGGTGCGGAGCCGAGGCTAATTTGTGCTACATCATCACTCAACTTCTCAGCCTTAACCTTAGGGCTATTCACTTCACAGACTTGTTTTCCTCTGGAAATTCCACCACCTCTTCTCCAACTCATCCTAGACTGCAATATCCTCAATATATAAATAAATCAAACTCAAAATATATTTATCAAATTGAATCAGCATAAACAACTAGTTTGATGCATTCAGTATAATATTATTGGAATGGTTGATGCCAAGAAATTGACAACAACTGCCAAGGAAAAGAATAGAATCAAAATCACACGAGACACACAAGATTAGTTTTCTGTCACTAAATTCATTTCAACCTACATCAGACTTGCTCTCCACCCAAACTTCCTCACCAGGAAGCAAAAAAAAGAATTTGAAGCTTTTGCAACTGAAAAGAATCCAAAGATTTCTTATAGTTTTAGGGTCTTTCAATGTAATTTTTATTCAGATGATTTTAATTCCTGGTATTTCACGATTTACAGATTTTGGGCTAAGGAAGGACTGGGATGCTTAGGAGGTATCTGGTGTCAAAGAATGCATTTGTGGAATTGTGGTGGCTTTCAAACCTTACTTAGGTTTAATGTATAGGTATGAATTTGGCCAATGTTTTCCTCAAGTAATGTGGCCTTCTTAAATTTATGTCAAAAAGATTATAAACTCAGATTTTATTTAAATTTTCATTTAAAACGAACTACTTGCCTTTGGAAATGAAAAATTACTAATTAAATTTTTATATTCAAGAATAATATAAATTATACAAATGGGTCTTCCTAACTGGTACCAAAATAATAGAAAACTAAAATATGAGATTAAAGGTGAGTGTGGGTAGAGAAACATCACTGATCTCTTCCAATGTAAGAGGAAAAAAAGGTTGAAACTTTTTCTTAGCTATCAACTATCAATTTTTTTGACAAATTAATAGTTGATATACACCAAAAATATTTATAAAAGATGATGTTAGAGTAAAATTACAACCATAAGATATCACATAAAATTCAATAATATCTTCCAATAAATCATCAAATTTGGATCTTTAAGAAAAAAACCAAGACACCTAACACCTTCACCACCCAATGACATGGAAGAGGAAAAGGCATTCTTGTTTCTTGAGCACACTAACAATTAAGAGAATGAATAAATTAAGAACCCAAATGAATGCTCAACAATCTAGAGAGATTTAAAGAATACTCACAGTCACAATTTGTCTTTTGCCTTCTTCACCTCCAGACACGCTGCTACAGAGATTAGAGAGATTGAGGAAGATAGTAGAGGGAGAGAGAGAGAGAGAGTGAGTGAGAATACTAAGAGAAAAGAAAACGTCTCTTTTATAGTAATACTAAGAGAGTAATATCAAATCCTAAGAATTATAAAGCAAATCTGAATATCAGATATGCTTATTTGTTTTTAAGGTAAGATACTAATTTGCAATGAGTGCGGTTATTTGTACACCATTTTTTTTTTTTTTTATACACCTCCACTAACTTATTTTGTGAAATTACTTAAGAGAGTTGCTATTTGCACATTTTTTTTTTCTTTTAGCACACCCCTATTACTTAATTAATAAAATTATAAATTTACCCCAATGTAAAAATACACTATACACCCCTCTATCTTCTTCCCAGATTAGTCATCCCTCTTCCCTCCCCTTTCCCATCCACCTTCCCCTGCCGCACCACCTCCCCCTGCAACACTCCTCCTTCCCACTACTTGTTCCACCACCCTTCCTTCTTCTGCCATCCCCCTCCCCTCCCTCTGCCGCACCACATTCCCCTGCTGCACCACCTTCCCCTTCTTTCCTCCCTCCCTTTCTCTCTCTGGATTTTGAACCCAGCCACCCCGCGCGTACACACTCCTCTCTCTCTGCTCTCCCTTTCTTTGCAACCACATACTCCGGCGACAGGAACCCAGCCACCCCCGAACATCCAAAAAAAACAATATATGCAGGTGGTTCGGCAGACCAGCGTTGAAACCGGTGGTTTCATTCGGCATGTAGCCACCGAATAGAATAGGATTGTTCAGCGGATACCTATCGAACGAAACCATCAGTTTCAGTACTGGTCCGCCGAACCATTTGCAAATTTTTTTTTTTTTTGGTTTTCTTCTTCGGCGAGCTGGGTAGGTTGGGTGGGTGGGCGTGGTCTTGGCGGCTCTGCATGTATGTGTGCAAGTTGGGTGGGGGGAGGAGCAAAGGAGTGGGTGGGCTGTGTATAGAAAGAGAGAGAGAGAGAGAGAGATGAGAGAGAGGGAAAGAGAGAAGAGACAGAGGGAAGAAGAGAGATGGAAGGAAAGAAAGGAAATGAGAGAGGGAAAGAGAGAAGGGAAGGGTTGAGCCGCCGACGACCTTGCCAGCGGTGGGGGTGGCTGAGGGAGGTGTCGGGGTGGGGTGTGTGTGTTGGTTTTCAGGGGTGTGAAAGCTTTGGGAGGGGTGTGTATAAGTTGAGATATTTTGGTAATTAGGAGGGGTGTGTATATGAGAAATTTTAATTGTGGGAGGAGTGTGGGGGTGTGAAGTGAGAAAAAGTGAGGAAAGGGTGTGCAAATAGCAGCTTACTTAATTGACACAAAAGGAAATTACCTTAAAGGACAACCCACATCAATTTAAAAAAAAAAAAAAAAAAAAAAAAAAAAAAAAAACCTTTCCTTACACACCTCAAACCCAACACTTCTAAACCACAACTACACACCCCACCCTCAACCTCACCTCCAACCACAACCAAAACACACCCCACCCGTGACCCACCTCCATCCCAAAATTGCCGACACTCACCTCCCGCCGTCAACCCACTTTCATCGCGGCCATGCATCATCTCTCCACCATAGCCATTGGAAGTTGGAGGCATGTCTTAACCTAAAATTTTTGGATTTGAATGTACATCTAATGTTTTCTTATCTAATTTCAATTGCTTAATCAATCCCAATACCTTTTTGGTCTATTTGCGATGATTTGGAGTGAGATTTTTTAAAGTGCAAGAGTGAATTTTCTGGTTATTCGTTTTCGGATTCGCAGGTCGTTCGGCATTGGTTTGTTGAACATTTCGGTTTCGTTCGGTAGTAAGCTGTCGTACCTTTCAGTTTCGTTCGGTAGTAAGCTGTCGAACGAAACTGAAAGATTCGATAGCTTACTACCGAACGAAATTGAAATGTTCGGTAGATTACTACCGAACGAAACTGAAATGTTCGGTAGCTTACTACCGAACGAAACCGAAATGTTCGGAAGACCAGTGCCGAACGACTTGTGAAACCCTATAACCCAAATCAGAAATTTCAATCTTGAAACCTAAAAAACCCGCACTTCAAATTATCTCAAACATAAAAAAATAGGTCTCGGAATGGATTAACCAATTTAAATTTGATAAAAAAAACCTAGATTTGTATATGAATCAAAATAATTTTGCTTAAGGCATAACTATGGGTTGACAACAATGGCTATGATGTTGTAGTAAGGTGGTGAGACCACCGACAGCGGATTGACAGTAGTGAGTTAACAGCGACTTCGACGGTTAAGTTGACGGCGGTGGTGATGACTCCGATGATGATGTTGGTATATAGAGGTGTGTTCTTGGCTAGGATCGGGTGGGCGTGAGGTTGAGGGTGGGGGTGTGTATTGTCTGAAATGGTTGAGTGAGTGTGTATTGTTTGAATGGATTGGGTGGGGTGTATAAGAGAAATTTGATAAGATTAATGAGATTGAGGGTATTTTGGTAATGAGAGGGGTGTATTAAAGAGAAATTTTACATTTTAAAAAATGGTAGGAGATGTGTAGGAGAAAAGTGTGTGTAAAAAAAAAAAAAAGGGGTGTGCAAATAGCAGCTCTCTTTGTAATTTCATGTTTGGCACTCCTTCTATAGGAAGTGTTTTTGCTCAAAGTGCTTTTTTTATTTTGGCCACTAAAGTGCTTTTTGTTGGAGTTATCGCTTTTGTTAGTATAAAAACGTCGTAGCCACGTGCACGGCCAAGATTAGCTTATAATTGTGGACTTTTCTTGGGTTTAGGATGCGAGCGTGCCACCGAACAGGTTTTGGGCATGGCTTGGAAAATAAAAGTGTAGTCTTGAACTCTGTTTTGACCTTTGACTAACTTCTACTTCTAAGGCAATTGCTAGACCAAGAAGGAACTGAACTTTTGTTGCCTAAACGGGCAACCAAATGAGATCAAACCATTTGTTAGGAACTTCTACTTGACACCTATTGTAATGATAAACAGCTCGTCTAGTCGTGACCTTCTCTTGAATTCTCAAAACCTCTGTCGCTCTACCCCCGCGAGGGCAGAAAATCCATCGCTGTCTTGGCTGTGCTACCGGAAGCTCCGAGGAAGTTGAAATAGGAGAGCACTCATCTTGGGGTGGGTCAAGGGTTTTTTTTTTCTTGCCTACATGGCCTAGGACTTCACTGATCTAAGCTTGTGGTGATTGTGTGTGTAAACTCAAAAGATTGAACTACTGGTGATAATAACAATGGACTTAAATAAAAACAAAGTACTTTAAATATAAATGTAAACTTTATCTCATTAATGCTCGACTAGTACAAAATAGTGGTTCTCACCATGATAACCTAAATCAAAATCAAACAGTCAACTACAGAAGAAGTTGAAAAATCCAAAACATGATAACCTAAATCAAAATCAAAGCTAAGCTTAGCTAGACAATCAGCAACCTTATTATGTTCTCTATAAACATGAGAAACAGAACGATCCAATCTCTAGCAATGACATGATGGCAATCCTTAATAAAATGAAATAAAGGATGACGAGCATCAACATGACTGAAAGTAAGGGAAATAGCAGCTTGTGAGTCACTTTCCACCAGAACTTTCTTGTAACCACTATCCCAAGCTAGGCACAGACCCTTAAACATACCCCACAATTCAGCCTCAAGAATACTGCCAGTACCAAGATTGAAAACTAAACCCTTCAACCAGTTACCCTCAGCATCTTTCAGAAAACCTCCAGAAGCAATAACACCTCTCTCACCCTTACAACTACCATCAAAGTTAAGCTTGATCCATCCCAAAGAAGGAGAAGTCCAAGCTAACTGCACAATTTATGTTCTAGGAGGAGGAGAACAATCCAAATTGGCCACAAACCACTCATTAGCATAAATGGAAATAACACTTTGAGGAAAAATATGAGTAAAACCTTCCCTAAAAATACAATTACACCTCTATTTCTATATGAACCACAAACTCACAACAAAAACTAAAGACCAAGGAACATCTTGATAGTAAAGTTGTTTAGATTTGAGGTTGAAAAATAACTAGTCATTGAAGTTTAGAGAAAAAGAGTTCAACAAGCTACCCTCAATACCCATAGCTTGCAAAACCTCCATGGAGAACTTACAACCCCTCAACAAGTGATCCAAAGTCTCCTGGCCCTCCACACATCTAGGGCAGATAGCTAGGGTTATTAGTAAGATTCATTTTCTACTGTGCACATTAGTAAGAACCTTTCCATGAACCACTAGCTACAAGAAAGATTTAATTTTAGGGGGCAACTTCATTTTCCAGATAAAACCCCAATACCAAGCCTTATTATCATCATCAAAGGAAGATAAGTAAGCAGAAATAACAGAGAAAGAACATGTGAGAGTGAGCTTCTAGATGCACATATCCTCTTCCTCTCTACTAATGCCAGTATGAGTGCTAAAGATTCTATCCACAGCCTCACTAGGAAGCGTAAACATCAGCCAATCCACCTTCTACCCATGGTCAATGAGGAAATCACTCACAGTCCAATGTTGCATATCTTCATCTAGAGGAAAAAGAGCATATTGTTCAAGAGCTCCAATCTCAAGACAATCGTCTTTCCAGAACAAACTTTTATGCCCATTCCCAACTCTCTACTATAAACCCTTAGGTAAAATTTGAGCCCCATATAAAACACTCCTCCAACAACTAGAACCATTTGTAAAAGCATAGTCATGAGCAGCTAAAATATCACACTGATGCAAATATTTGCCAAAGGCCTTTTACTATGGCGCCATAAAATGTGACCTAAACCTATATTCGGGCTACAATTGGGACTTAATCAACACCCATAGGCTGAAAAATGAGATCCAAAAGTGCTTGAAACCTATACCCATGCCAAAATATGGGATTCAGTGATGCACAAACCCAAATGAAACCCAAACTACCCTGACCCACCCACGTGACTGCGTAAAGAAGAGAGAAGACTGCAAGTGGCCAACAAGGCACATAGCGATCGAGCGGCCCCATTCTGAAGCGGCTAAGCAACACACATGCATGCTCTGGACACATGCTTATGATGTGCAGACGATATGACAAATCCGTTTGAAATGGACGATAACGATGGAGATGTAACAATCTTCTACTATTGGACTTCACACGAGCCGTTCAGATTAACTAGTTGTTGATTTTCTTTTAAAATATGTGGCCCAGATTAGTTAGCCGTTACAATATAAATATTTTAATATCTCATAATTTTATTTTTTTTAAAGTCCCCTTAATTTCAAACGGCTAGTTAACTCATAACTCTATATATACCTTATTCATTCATAGTTTTTCTTCACATCCTTCTATCTTTTACACCAAATTTTCATCAAATGATTAGCTTTCACTATGGTTAGAAGTGCTTTGTGGTCGGCAAATGAGATGATGCTCTAGTAAAGGCTTGGCTAGAGAAGTGTCCTAATTTGGCCTTGGTGCCAATCAAAGAAACCAAGTATTTTGGGAGAAAATTTATGAAGTTTTTAAGTGTAATTTAGGGACTCCAACAGACGTTAGATTGGTGGGCTTGAAATCTCGGTGGAGGGACATAGTGTGGGCTTGCAACAAATTTTATAGTTCGTTGACGGAGGCTAATAAAACACGGCCTAGCGGTGCCAATGACACCAACGTTGTAAGTTTTTATTTTTTTTGTTGTTAATATTTGATTGAATGACATATGTTACTGATAAATTATTCATTTCAAATTATATTTGTAATTTGCGAATGCACTTGTAATTTATGAAAGTAAGACTAGAAATTTTTTTATCTTGACCCATGTTTAGGACAATTTATAGGAAAGCGCGCCGATGCAATTGAGTAAACTTGAGACACCTATCGATGAGGACGACACACCTGAGAGAGAGAGAGAGAGAGAGAGAGAGAGAGAGACAATGTCGGCTTAAGCATAGCACTTGACGTAGATGATGATCCACCGACATTTTAACCAATAGGTCCCATACCGGCATTTAAATTTTATGTTCTTCTTGGTTATGTATGCATTATTACATGGGCACAACACCCCATGTCATCACACCTCTTAGACATTGCAGAACAACACTACATGCACATTAAGGCTGGGTCAGGTGTACCGCAAAACCACATCATGACCCGTTACCGACCATTTCGATTTAAAGAAAACCTTTTTGACGGTGATCAAAGCGTCAGTGATGGTAATCTTACTGATCCGACGGTGGGCGGTGGCGGTTTGGAAATCCCAAACCGTTCGGTATACCGATACCGACCGCCCCACTTCTTCTTCTTCTTTTTCTCTTCTTTGGCTTCCTTTCTTCCCGTCAACCTGCAAGCTCGACCCAATTACAACAACAACAACAACCTAATTTCCCATTTCAAACTCACTTTTCCAACAACAACAACCCAATCAACAGCCTCGAAGGCACTGATCTCAGCAGTCAGCCCCACTGTGTTGAATAGAGAGAGAGGAGAAGATGATGATGGATGGTGGGAAAGAGCGGCGGTGGGAAAGAGGGAGAGCGACAGTGGCACTTGGGAGAGCTGTGTTGACCATCAAATTTGGGGCAAGGAACCCCTGGCTTTCATTGGGTTTCTGGGGAGAAGAAAAAGAGAGAAAAAAAAAGGGATGACCACTTTTTCTTAGGGGTGGGCGCGGTGCGGTTCGACTCACTTTTTCCTCGGAACCGTGCACCGCGCCAGACATGAATAGACGGTGTGGTTCGGTGCTTAAAACCGTGAAAAAAATAAAAAAACCAAACCAAACCAAACCATCTTGAATGCGGTGCGGTTCTCACCACGGTTTTGGGCCTAATGGGGCCTCACACTTGTTTTTTTAAGCCTAAGCTCAATTATTTAATGATGCAAACCCATCCTAATTAACAAGTTTTGGCAACAAGAAAACAAATTTACAAGTTAAGAACCTGCTTAAAACAAAGTTACTAACTTACTAGTTACTACAAGTTATAAACCTGCTTCAAAATCAAACAAATAAAGTGACTACAAGTCTACAACTTAGTAACTTACAAACCAACCAAACAAAATAACAAAGTTAACCAATTAAGTTATATAAAGAATATATAATATAAAAAATATACTAATTTTATTATATAGGGTAATGGGTATAACTAAAATTATATACTAAAACATTATAATTTATTANTAATATTAATTTATATATTTTATTAGGGTTTAGGGTCTAAAGTGTATAAAAATGTGTACAAAAAGTGTATAAAAAGTATATAAAAATGGTATAAATATATATAAAATGGTGTATATGACAATATGTGTATAAAAATATAAAAAAAAATATTTTTTGCAAGTATGCGGTGCGGTTTGGTTTGGTACAGTTAAATAAGGTGTAGAACCGGAACCGGAGAGAAGCGGTGCGGTTCGGTTTTTTTGGCGGTGTTGACTTTCTTTTATCAACGCGGTTTTTTTGCGGTGCGGTTCGGCCGATTTTGGCGGTCCGCGGTTAAAATGCCCACCCCTACTTTTTCTATAAAACTATCAAAACATGTTGACCACTTTTTCTATAAAAATAGAAATTAGAAAGTACATTAGGCTTGTCAAGAGAGAGAAAGAAGATAGTTTTTTAAAAAAAATTGATTTGTTTTTTTTAAGTCACAACTCACGAGGTCACTTCTTCTTTAGTTCTTTTTGGTTCTTATTCTTATCTGGTTTTTTTTTTCTTCTTATCTAGTTCTTTTTCTTCTTATTTGGTTCTTCTTCTTAACGGTGTTCGCGGCGGTTGGGATTTGGCCATTCCGACAAGGGGTCGGTCGGTAGGCGGTTTGGGCCTGGCAGGTCGGTAACTGTATCGACCCCAGCCCTAATGCACATCACACTACTGATATTATTGCACCTTCATTGTGGCTAAGGTTGAGACATGATAAGACAATATGGCCCTCACACTATCCCATACGTGAATTTATTGAGCCTTGACTCATCATATGTCTTATACATGATAAGACAACACAACCCTCACTCTATCCCATACGTGACATTATTGCTTACTCACTCATCACAAGAAGCAATTTTATCTCTGAAATAAAATGGTATCCAATGAGTAGACCTAACCCTTTTCCACTATAAATACCACTAATCCATTACTAGCTCATCACACCAATTTTTCAATTGTTACAAATGACTTTATCCTTATAATGCCAAGAAACCTACTTAAGAGCCCCTTTAATCCCTCTAAACAACAATGAGACACAGGTTGTGTAAGTGCATCCCTGACTCGAATGCAGCACTATGCAAGTATTGTTTGAGCTATGACAACAGACAAGAGCTCGATTAGAGCTTGTGTAAGTGTGACTATAGCACCAAATTCACTTTATGCGACTAATATTGTAGTTTGGATGACAACGTCTTGTCCTGACACCCTAGTGGTTACCATTCTCATAATGCACC
Organism: Dryas drummondii; assembly: GCA_003254865.1. NCBI lineage: Eukaryota > Viridiplantae > Streptophyta > Magnoliopsida > Rosales > Rosaceae > Dryas > Dryas drummondii. The sequence continues at coordinate 860,640 of QANW01010875.1, read as the reverse complement.
TATCTGATCCTGATGAAAAAGTCATATGCATCTGTAATATGAAGGTAGACCCTCTCGATACACCTTGTTCAACTTGTGAAGTCGAAAATCTGATCGAAGATTGAGAAAATTGTTTGATGGTGCCAATTGAACCAAGACACCATGATTGGCCCCCACCTTATAAAAACCACTGATGCATGTCGTGGATAGTTTCCACCAACAAATTAAGATGTATCATCCTTTTCTTTGTTGTCGGTGTTTTTATTGTTTTTGTTAATTTTATGTTGTTTTCATAAGGTTCTAGATGTATTACTATTGCACTTCTTGTGTTGTCTAATTTATGAAATTTATCGTTTTTAAGTCTTTCAAACATTGCAATATCACCAAACAAGTGCAAAGAAAAAATACCGAAGAAAAAATTAATCAAATCAAGATAAAATATAGAAAATCCAATATGGGTATTTAAAACAATATTTACATTTATTCAATATTAGTCTCATTAAAATATTAATAATAATATAATTTTCATAAACAAGTTTATAAATTTTAAATTAATGGTCATTTAATCAATTTTAGACATTTTAAAATGGGTATAAAAGTCTGATACCTTGATTTGGGCCTTAAAATCATCAATGTTACAAAACTAAAATTCAAAATTTTGGCACTATTGGAGGCCCAAAATGGGGTTGGGTCGCAAAATGGGGTTGGGCCTAAACTCCATTTTTAAACTCTAACCCTCATTTTTAAAGTCTAAACCTTATTTCTAGATCTTTAATCTCATTTCTAAATTTTAAACCAAATTAAAGAAAACGTCGTAGTTTCACACCCATAAGTAATAGAAAAACAGAATGAGCAAATTGATAATTTTCGACACACCAAAATACATAACATCAGTAAGTGAATTGGACCTATTCACTAAAGTCGGATAAAATTTTTAAAACCTTTATGAGATATAAAAATCCATATTATTTGTTATGTAATATTGATTTAAATAGAATTGGCTATACGCCTGTACATTCTAATTGGGTGAAGAAAATAATATATTGCATCGTATAACACAGAATCAACGCCCCCAATAAAAAACACTGAAGTAACTCCAGTACCAATTAGTTGGCCAGCTAATAAATGGTTCCTTACCCTTTTCAAGAAGCCTGATCAGAAAAGTCACTTGCAACGGCCTCGTCGTGCAACGGTCAAATAATTCAAAAATAAAAGCTCTTCTCAACGGTCACAAAGACAGTGACAAAAATTCGAAACAAAATCTTTTATAAGCTACCAAAAGAGCAGAGAAAAATCTACCAGACTAACCCTACAGTAAAGAAGAAGATTTGAATTTGGATTGCAAACTCGAAAAACAACATACCCATCTCAGGGTTTCGAAGCATCCCTCCTTAAAACAAGCTGGTGCTTTGATTCTTCAGGTGAAGTTGTGTTCATCACTAACTCATTTTGTCTGTTTTTTATTTTTATTTTGGAGACCATGTGTTTGTTTTATTGACCATGTGTGTCTTTCAGAGAGAGTAACAGAGTTTTGGAGTGAGAGAGAGAGAGAGAGAGAGAGAGAGATTTCATCAATTCTTGTTTTTTTCTTTGTTCTGCTACTGAATAAAGAAATCAGTTTGTTAATCAAAATAGTTGTGTATTTTCTAAATGTTCTATTTCAATCTCAGCTTTCTGAGCCAAATATAAGACTACAGAGAAAGAAGAGGGATAGCTTTTGTCTTTGTATTACATGGAGTCTTATTTAGTAATTCTAAGCTCAATTTCTGATAGAGCATGTGGGTCATTTGGTTTTTGCTATGAATTTCAGGTTCTGGTGCTAGAAGCAAGATTCTGTACTGCTAAAGGTCTTAAGTTTTATGGCCTCTGAGTCCCCATTAAATTTCTCAAGTGGGTCCCCCAGGGTTCACCATGTTACCCAAACTAGCAATGACCTTGACAGTGAGAGTGGGGGTGTTGAATTTGCTACCTACACAGTCCACATACCCTCCACACCGGACAACCAGCCCATGGGAATGTCCATGGAGTGGTCTACTTCACAGAGAGTGGAGGACCAATATGCGTCCAGTTCTTTATTTACCGGCGGCTACAATTGCATTACGCGAGCCCATTTGAAGGAGAGGGTGATTGAGTCCCAAACTAGCCATCCCCAGATGACCGGTGCAAAAGGATCGTATTGTGCTGTGCCCGGTTGTGATGCTAAGGTCGTGACTGATGAGAGGGGATTAGATATAGTCCCTTGTGAATGCGATTACAAGATTTGTATGGACTGTTATAGGGATGTTATTCGGACTGGTGAGCATATTTGTCCTGGCTGCAAAGAACCTTATAAGGAGCTGGATGTGACTGAGTATGCTGTGAATAATCGACAGCAGCTGCCGCCGCCATTTACGCGCAGGATGTCAAAGAGTGATAGGAGGCTGTCGTTGATGAAATCAACAGCAGTGATGGGGCGTCAGAGTAGTGAATTTGATCATAACAAATGGTTGTTTGAGACAAAGGGGAGTTATGGATATGGAAATGCTATATGGCCAAAGGTTGCTGTGGATGGGAGTCAAGATGGGATTGGTGGTGATCCTAAAGTGTTTATTGACAAGCAATGGAGGCCACTTACGCGCAAACTGAATATCTCTGCTGCAATTCTCAGTCCTTATCGGTAAAACTGCTTTCCTCATTTAACTGCCCCTATCTTTGTAAAAAAAAATTCCACTCTTTCTGTTGATAGTTTCGTAGTGGTGGGGCTTGAGCCTTTATGTTCTCTCTTTTGGATGACTGAATTCAAATAGTAAAAAATTGATTTTAGATAAGTGCTTTTGAGTATTCTAACGGAAGTGCCATCTCAAGAAGGTTCTTTCTGTGCTTGGCTTTTGCGCCTGTCATAGACTCATGATACCTCAGTGTTTTTTTCTTCTACCTTACTGTTGAAACTTATGAATTATGTGTATTTTGGATAGTCTAAGATTTGTAATCTTTAGTACTTCTTTAGCTCTTGAATTCATAACTACTTCTGTGATATACTAGTCCACTATTGACCAAACATATTACCTAGTTTGAGCTTCATTGATGAATTTTTTGAGCTTTCTCGTTCATTGTTAATTGTTATGCTTCAGAAGTCATTCCATATAAGCTAGTTACTGCTGTTTTATAATTCTTCCCTTAATTAACTATGAAAAGTAATTGTAAGCTTACAATCCTTTTTTCCTTTTCAGGCTCCTAATATTTATTCGAATGGCGGTCCTTGGATTATTTTTGCAATGGAGGATCAGAAATCCCAATGAAGATGCAGTCTGGTTGTGGGTTATGTCTGTGGTTTGTGAAATCTGGTTTGCCTTCTCTTGGCTACTTGATCAGCTTCCAAAGCTCTGTCCTATCAATCGCACTACTAATCTTGATGTTCTGAAGGAGAAGTTTGAAACATCGAATACCAGCAATCCTACTGGGAAATCTGATCTTCCAGGCATAGACATTTTTGTGTCTACAGCAGATCCAGAGAAAGAACCACCTCTTGTAACCGCAAACACCATTCTATCGATTCTTGCAGCTGACTATCCTGTTGAGAAGCTTTCATGTTATGTTTCAGACGACGGAGGTGCACTTTTGACCTTTGAGGCCATGGCAGAAGCTGCTAGTTTTGCCAACTTGTGGGTTCCATTTTGCCGCAAGCATGATATTGAGCCAAGGAACCCAGAATCCTACTTCAGTCTGAAGAGAGATCCTTATAAGAATAAGGTACGCCCAGATTTTGTGAGGGATCGCAGACGTGTAAAGCGTGAGTATGATGAATTTAAGGTTAGGATTAATGGCCTTCCTGATTCAATCCGGAGACGTTCTGAGGCCTATAATGCAAGGGATGAGATGAAGGCTATGAAACTTGGGAGAGAGATTGGAAATGATGAAGGAGTAGAAAAAATAAAGATCCCAAAAGCTACTTGGATGGCTGATGGAACCCACTGGCCTGGGACTTGGACAGTTGCTGCGCCTGAGCATTCTAGGGGTGATCATGCTAGTATCATGCAGGTATGATTTCTATTAGTTTCATAGAATTTCATTAACTTGTCTCTTTTATGCATCCACATTGAAATAATGGATTAATTTGCATCTCATATATGTAATGTAGGTGATGTTAAAATCTCCTAGTGATGGCTTGATTAGTCCAAATAGAGCTTATGCACTATTGTGGTCGAATGTATATCTTATATCTGCTGGTTGTAACAACTAACAAGTTGATCATCTGTATCATATGCAGGTGATGTTGAAACCTCCTAGTGATGAGCCACTTAAAGGCGCAGCAGTGGATTCGAATTCCATGGATCTAAGTGAGGTTGATATTCGTCTTCCCATGCTGGTTTATGTATCTCGTGAGAAGCGGCCTGGCTATGATCACAATAAGAAAGCCGGTGCCATGAATGCCCTGGTTCGTGCTTCGGCCATCATGTCTAATGGGCCCTTCATACTTAACCTTGACTGTGACCATTACATCTACAACTCCCAAGCATTGAGAGAAGGCATGTGCTTCATGATGGACCGTGGTGGTGACCGCATTTGTTATGTCCAGTTTCCTCAGAGGTTTGAAGGAATTGACCCTTCTGATCGCTATGCCAACCACAACACTGTCTTCTTTGATGTCAACATGCGTGCCCTTGATGGCATTCAAGGTCCAGTGTATGTAGGAACAGGATGCCTCTTTCGTCGCACTGCCCTTTATGGATTTGATCCACCTCGCGTGAAAGAACGTAGTGGTTGTTGCTGTGCCCGTCGCAATAAGAAATCTTCTTCGGTTTCTTCTGCCCCTGAAGTTGCCTCTCCAGACAGCCAGTCAATACAAATGGGAGGAGACTTTGATGATGAAGAAATGAATCTTGCTCTTATTCCTAAAAAGTTTGGAAACTCAAGCCTCCTTTTTGACTCAATCCGAGTGGCAGAATTCCAAGGTCGTCCTCTTGCTGATCATCCATCTATGAAGAATGGACGCTCGCCAGGTGCTCTCACGCTTCCCCGGGAGCTTCTTGATGCTGCAACAGTTGCAGAGGCAATCAGTGTCATCTCATGTTGGTATGAGGATAAGACCGAATGGGGCCAACGTATTGGGTGGATTTATGGATCAGTAACTGAAGATGTGGTGACAGGTTATAGGATGCACAACCGCGGATGGAGATCTGTTTATTGTGTAACAAAGAGGGATGCCTTCCGGGGGACTGCCCCAATCAATCTCACTGATAGGCTTCACCAGGTTCTCCGGTGGGCTACTGGCTCTGTTGAGATCTTCTTTTCTCGCAACAATGCTCTTCTGGCCAGCTCTAGGATGAAATTTCTGCAAAGGATTGCCTACCTCAATGTGGGAATGTACCCTTTCACTTCCTTTTTCCTCATTGTCTACTGCTTCCTTCCTGCACTCTCACTCTTTTCGGGCCAGTTCATAGTTCAGTCCCTCAACATAACCTTCTTGGTATACCTTTTGGGCATCACATTGACCCTTATTCTTCTTGCTGTGCTTGAGATCAAGTGGTCTGGGATTGCACTAGAAGAGTGGTGGAGGAATGAGCAGTTCTGGTTGATTGGAGGCACAAGTGCCCATCTGGCTGCTGTGCTCCAAGGTCTTCTAAAGGTCATAGCAGGGATTGAGATTTCATTCACTTTGACATCAAAATCTGGAGGTGACGATGTGGATGATGAGTTTGTTGATCTCTATATCTTCAAATGGACATCTCTGATGATACCACCAATTACCATCATGATGACAAACTTGATTGGAATAGCTGTAGCTGTTTGTCGAACAATATATAGTGTTATACCACAGTGGAGTCGGCTTCTTGGAGGTGTATTCTTCAGCTTCTGGGTGTTGGCTCATTTGTATCCCTTTGCAAAAGGGCTCATGGGAAGAAGAGGGAGGACACCCACCATTGTGTTTGTGTGGTCTGGTCTCATTGCAATCACCATATCTCTACTTTGGGTGGCTATCAGCCCCCCACCAGGTAATAATCAAATTGGGGGGTCATTCCAGTTCCCATGATACATGTAGTCTAAGTAGTACTAGTTTTTTATGTTCATCTAAATTCAACTTCTTTAAGCCAGCTATAGCTAGCAGCACCTGTAGAATTCTTGGTATAGGGGTCTCTTGGATGAAATTAATGTAAAGCTTTCCAGCCATTGTTTTTTTTTTTGTTACTCATTTGAATTTGATGTTCAAATTGGGGGTTGTCATCGTACTTTACACCAGGAATGTGCTGACCTTTTGTTTTTACAAACTACCACCAGTACTCATGTTTTTGCTTGTGGTTTTGACGCAAAAGCATGTTTGGATATTCAATACTACTTTGCTTAATTGCCTGTGTGTGTGGTACAAAATTCAAACTTAGTTTTGTCTCCAGCTTTATTATGTTCACATAGAGTTTGAGGTGCATGTAAACTTCATACTGCTTTCATGTTATCTTGGTGCTGTAATCTGGTGCATTTTCTTTTCCTAAACTCACATCCTTTTAATAATGCTTTGAGCTTTTGAGTTCGAAATAAAGAAAAATATCTCGACACTATAATAATTTAAAAGTTTAAACTTTCAAATTAAATTTGACAATTTATAAAGCATAATAAGTAATCTAGAAGTATGAAGACACAAATTAAGCATCTGTTCAAATGTAGCGGCTCAGATATGAATTGTATGAAAAGATTAAATGACCGTGGTCTTGCTTCTACTTTAAATAAGCATTTGATATATTCAAAATAACTTCCAACTTCAATTAATATCTCAATTCAAGTTTCATATTTGAGGCAGTCAAACCCTCAAATCCACATTGAAAGTGAGATAAGCTAAAAGCTGACTTTGGGTTTTGGGTTTTGGGTTTTGGGTAGCCAATAAACAAAAGCCAACCCAATTGACATTTCGTTATTGTTTAGGCAATATTATAGCGACATTCAGAATTCGATTACTTAATAATCTGTGAGTCAAGTCCAATAGATGTGACAACAGGAGTAGATAAATGTCTATTTAATGACATAACTTAGGATTGCTCGTAGATAAATGTCTTTTAATTTAATTAATGCACACCTAGTGATTGGAGGTGACATTCGTAGTGTAGTGCTTTCGGTGTGGGATCAGTACAAACCTAGCTAGCTAGCTACTAGCTACTAGCTACAAGAACTAAAAAACAATTTCTAATTTCATATATGTGAGGCAAACTAATTAAAATTCTATTTGTCTATTTGTCGATCTTCAAACCAGAAAACCAAGAGCTAGCTAGTTTGATAGGCAAAGAAACAAATTTCATTTATTCCAAACTAAAATCCTTCATGACTAGAAAAAAGAAATATACCGGCCAAAAAAAAAGAAATAGTGTATACATGCACATGGCATATATATAATTAATGCTTTGAGTTTGAGCCATGGCCATTTTTGGCCCTTACAAGAATCATTTACAGTAGTATGTCCACCACGCTCACTAAAGATCGATAAGCGTGTGATCATAGCCCAACATACACCTATCAAAAATATGGTCACCATTATCTCTTTGTTGGCGATCGAAACCCCATTAAAACCACTACTTTTACTTTAGACACATGCATGCAAGTAATGCAACCCCTTTATAAATCACCACATGCACCACCAAATCCAGGTCCATCACCCCATTCAATTTTCATTGTCCCCGCCAAAATACTAATTTCCTCTCCACTTTAATTAAATATTCTACAATGTTAATTATAGGTTTTCTCCATTTTTTAACTATCATTGTCACTACCAAGTTAACAAATCAATTAAGTACCAACCTATCAGATAATAACATTCTTTATAATTTATTCTTTTTATGCTACCTATCAATTAGATAACACTGAAAAATAATAATGCATGAAACTTGTAGGAGTTTGTCTTAGTTAAGTCTCAATCTAAAAAATAAACGTAATAAATTTTATGTAGAAGTAATGCGTATATTGTTGGCCAAAAAAAACAAAAAAGTAATGCGTATATTGAAACCCACCAAATTAATGACAAATTATGTGTCTGCCCAAAAACCCCCACCAAATGTGGTTTTACTTTAATTCACATATATTACTTTTGTAACGATCAACAAAGCTCCGGAGAGAGAAGAAACAAAAAAAAATGAATCACCCAACACTATAAGCTAGGTTTCATTAATTTACACAATATATATATATATGAAGAATTAATCACTCCTAATGACAATTAATGATATCATCATGATCATCAGGAAATATAATCACATATCAGGCGGCTGGATGACGCCGGAAGCGACCGCTCGAGCACGGCTCCTCCGCCTCGACTGGCGCTTGTGGCTGCCGCCGAACTTCAACCTGCCGGTGTCCTTAAAACGCGCCTTCTCGGAGGGTATCTCCACGCACTCGGGCGGTGGGACCGGGTACCGCAAGGAGTCATAGCAATATGTGTAGTACATGTAACGCTGGCGGAAGCGGCGCATGGCGGCGCGTCGCAGTGACGTGACGGTGGCGTAGTCTTTGGTGTCGAGCTGCGCGTACTTGTCAGCGCAGGCTTCGGCGACTGGGAGTTGCTGGATGGGGTCGGCGGGGCAGCCCTCGAGGACGAGGTCTTTGAATTCGGCCACGAAAGGGGCATATTTGTAATTTACTTTGTATTTCCCGCCTGAAGTGGCCCAGTTACTCGCGTCCCATATCGTCGCGTACAACGCCATTGGCTTTGATGGGTAGTCGCCACCCATTGCTTCCTTTCGCACCACCTCTCTAATTGGAACTTCATCCACGTAAAATCTGAGATAACAACACATCAAATTCATTTTAAAATGGTAATCAATTTCAATGTTGTCAAATCACAATATATTATTTAGTACGTACCAATTAATAATCAATTGGATGGAAATTAAATTAGGCAATGATCGAATCAATGATTAAGTCAATAATGGCATAGAAAACTACGGATCATCAGCTGCATGTGTTCGTTTGGTAGCCTAACAAAAGTTTGTGGTTTGCATCATTTAAATTAGAATCCGCTCCCACACGGTTTCTTTAATTGATATAGCCCGTGAACTATGTTCCATCATCCATCAAATTATTAATGAAGTCGAACTGAAATTTGAATATGTAAAAAAAATGTTTAGAGTAGTCCAATATTCGATCACCTACAATTTTGTAAAATCCATGAGCATGACACAAGAATTAACAATCAAGCATTTATTCTCCCCAAATTTTATTCATCAAATTATGTAACAGTATTTCATTTATGCAAATTTGATTTAGTAAGTCAATTTGATTAACATATTTAATTGGTAACTCTAGCATCCTCAATTTTCACCCTTTCAAATATGTGTCATAAAAGAGAAATTCATAAGTATGTATACACGCGCGTAAGAATTATTACCCTGATATTTAACATATATATGTCAAACTTTAAATCAAGTGTGCAAATTTATACATGATTTTAGCTAGTCAACAATCCTAATTCAGAATCTAAGAGATAATAGAAACCCATGTTAATTAATTTGTCCACTAGTGGTTGTAGAAGCAACCCAGACGCAATCCCAAACCTTTGTGTGGCCTTTCGTGAGGTCAAACAAAGCATACAACAAATCAAGTCCAGAAAAGCATACCACGATAACATTTAACTAGAATCATTCATTCATGATATATTCATGTACCAAAACTTTTCCCAAAATAGAAGGAACAATCAAAGCAAAAGGACAGCAAACAAAGGAATGAAAATAAAAAAAAAAACAAAAGAAATGAACATGAAAATAGAAAAAGAAAAAAACACTGACATGGTGTTTTTGGGCGTCCAAAGGATGCTATAACGGTGGAAGTCCTTGGTAGGATCGAACCACAGCCGGTATCGCTCTTCGCGGCCGCGGTTGGTGCTGCCGTTCCCGTACAGGTTGGTTTGGAACCTCCATGGCTTCCCTTCTGTGTTCCCTAAGAATTCTATGTCCAACTCGTCGTGGTTCTTCTCGAACACATCTGCGTTCGACATCTGCATTTAAATTCATTAATTATCGAATATCCATCGATACAAGTAAAGAAAAGTTGGATGCACAACATCTTTGATTTAATTTAATTTAATTTAATTATATCAAATTTCTTGATTTTCATTTCCAATTAATTAATTAATTAATTAAGCATGACTATGTACTAGAACTTACGTAGAAGGCAACACAGATACCGGCGGTGTAATCCGATGGCAACTTAATGTTGGCGCTGAAGAATCCATGGTTGTAAAGACTGGATGAGATGAAGCCAGAACCTATAGACACATATATCATAAATTCATAATTGAATAAATATTTGATAATAATACGAATGAATTAATGAAAATATTAAACGCTGCGTTTTGTGGGTACCGGTGAAGCGGTCGAGGAGGAGGCGGACGCCTTTTCCGTCGGGGGCGCGGACGAGATTGCCGTCGCCGAAGAGCTGCGAGTATCCTTCGTCGAAGGGGATGGTGGTGAGATTAAACGCTGCGTTTCCAACAGTACAAAAACACAACAACGACAGAGTGAGGATGAGAGGGACAAAGAGAGTCGTCGTTGATAATGTTAACTTGACGTTGTTGTTGTTGTTGCTGTTGCTCCTCCCAGAAAAACAACAACGACGTCGTAACGCGTCCATTTCCTTTCCGGCCTTAAGTTCCCTTTTAATTTCAGCTTTCCTAATTTTCTTTAATTTCTCTCTCTCTCTCTCTCTCTCTCTCTCTCTCTCTCCTTTTAATCCCACACCTCCTTTGCTTTCTCTGCAAGTTTTATATATAGATATCTATACATATATATAGACAAACAGCAATGGCCAAAAGGTCAAGAGGCCAATAGGGATTAAATGCAAAAGTTACCAGGAGACTTAGAGAGAGAGAGAGAGGAATGTATGAATGGTCCTTGGCTGCTGATGAGGCTTTTGAATTGATTAATTACTCACCCATGGACAAGAATGCCCTTGGTTGTCTTGGATATTACCCTTTTTGCCACTGCGAAGTGAATGGTGGTTACAAGTCACAACAAACAGATTTGTGATTGTTTTTTAAGGGGATTTGCGTGTATGTATTTAATGAATATATGTTGGGTTGTTAATGAATGATTGGATTGGTCATTTGGTGTTACGTACTGTATCATGATGAGTAGGCAGTAGCAAGTGCTAATTCATGCAGTGGCTAAGGATCGCTTTGGAGACAGGGGTGGGGCCCTTGGGCCCTTCACAAGTCAAAGGAATAATCATATTGACAACTAAGGTGATAAGCAGTCTTACGTGTTCACTAATTTCGAGGTCTACCACATTTACAAGAGAAATACTGACTGTATGAACCATTTATTTTATAGATCATTTCTCTAAAGATTATTTCTACAAAATACTCACCAAATTAAAAATTATTCAGTAAAAAACTCTTATGAAATAAAGATAGTTTTACTTAGTAACGGCTATATTTCACTGTATATGTATTTGAAATCAATTAGACAACTAAATGATCAATTTTAATTTAATTAATTTTTTGTAAAAATTAGGTAATCTAGCAAACAAATAGTTATCAATCTTATGATCATAAAACGACAATTAGAAATATGAAAGAGAATAAAGAAAATGCAGCTAGCATTCTTTCATTCACAAAATTTATTTACTAAATTTATTTTAGAAAGACTTAGAGTATACTTCATTTTATGAGTTTTTCTTAAACTAAAATCGGTAGTGATTTAGAGTTTTTAATCAAGTTATTTTATTTTTTTCTTTGACGACTATGTTAGGTTTTAACTACGGGATTTTAGGCGGAAGCCTCTATAAAGCTCACTCTATACCATAAAAGGAGAAATATCTTTCAAATCGAGGGAGAACTTTATTATGAATTAAAATGATTTTCTTATAAATTAAAATGATTTTCTTTTAATTAAAAAGACTTTATTATGAATTAAAATGATTTTCTTATAAATTTTAAAACACTCCCGGTCTTTGTCTAAAAACTGTTTTTCTAAAGGACTCAAGCCTAATTATCTTTTTAAAACCTAATATAAAGCTGTCAAAGAAGAAAAATAAAAAATTTTGATTAAATATCCTAAAATCACTACCGGTCTTAATCTAAGAAAGACTTATAAAATTGACTGAACTATAAGTCTCCTTTAATAAATTCAATTTAATGACTTTGACAATTAACTAATGAATTTTACTTCAAGTGGTATTGGAATGGGTGAGAAAGTAGTATATATGTCTTATTAATTGTTGTATAAAAAAAAAATACTGGATATCTACCGGAGATTCCAATTAGTATATTATTCCATGCAAGGATTCATTTAAATAATGATCCATCATGAAGAAAAAAAGAAAAGAATAATCAGTCACCATCTATATGCATGGCTAAGCAGAACAAAATAATATATAATGGGTTTCTGTTGTTGATCAGCCCCAAGAGAACCAAAAAAAAAAAAGAATAAATTCTTAATTTATAAGCTGTTGACCAACTTGTTACGTCAATATATATATAGATATATTAGGGCAATAATAATATATGTTATCTCCTCTATAATAAAAAGAAGTAGAAATATTTCATATATATATAAGAAGCATCTTACTTGTACAATTTGGCTTCTTGAAACCCTTAATAAGTATAGCTACATTTCCATCATCAACTCAATAATTTAGGCCAAGTTGATTTGTCCACCCAATTAGCCTTAGTAATACACTATATAATACGACGCAGGGGAAGGCGCATCTGTCAATTATGAAACTACAAGTCTAGCTAGAAGGTTGTTTTCAATATATCTTCATATCACCCTTAAATCCCTAATGACCTAAGAAAGTAATAGTAAACCTTCTAATTGTGAGGTTAAGGGTTTAAATGAAGATGTTGAAAACAACCTTCTAGTCTTTTGTGTCTTCATTAATTTGAGAAATTTTTCTATGTAAATAGTAATACCATGCATATAGTATGTCGATGTCTTCTTATATTGTTGCATATTAATTGTACAAAACTATTTGTACAATCAAGGCTCATTTGGTTGACAAATATCTAATTATTAGGAGAGATTTGATCGATAATGGTCAAAATTGGTGGTTGAAAGACCATTTTCCGCCCAACAGAAATTTTCATCAAATCGTATACTTCTCTTGTAGTGTACATAAATGCATATAGTAGTGTTAGTCTTGGGTCATTATATATTTTCATTGAATATACACGAGCTAGAATGATAGTAATTAACCTGCCCTCCCAAAATATTGACCAAATCAAATGGGTCTGAAAAAAAAGCTAACAAACGGGGGTTGGGTTTTGGAATAATCAAGAGTTTGGTAAAACAAGCGGCAGTTGGTGGGTACTATTGTCCATAAAAAATAAAAATATAAATAAAAAAAGAAAAAGAAAATTGAAAGACAGTGGGAAGACGTAAGAAAGCACGTTTCGTAATTAAGTGCGGGCACTAGGGGCATTTTGGGAAAAGGTTACCGTGTTTTTGTAACGGTCAAAAAGTGGATAGAGGAAGAGGAAGAGGAAAGCTTCTTAACTTTGGTTCACTCCTTTGCGCCCGACAACCGCGTACGAGACTAACGGCGACGTCCCCACTGCCACGCTGTCGTTACTCTTACCTCTTTTTTTTTTTTTTTTTTAACATGGTAATTATTTTCTCCTTCTATAGTTCTATATAGGTTTTTCCATTTTCGTAACATAATTTATTGACACTTCCGCTTTAATAGGTAATTTTATTCATGATAATTTAATAAGTAATTAACTTAAACTTTACCTTTTCTGAAACACATATATTGCATGTTAAATATCGGTCATTATTCATTATTTAACTTAGGGGATAAGGATTATTATCTACGTTTGCTTATTACGAAAATATTATCTTATAAAGGTAGTAGAAAACTTGGACATACCTTCAAGTTCATATTTGTTAAATAGCTATTTGGTTCCTTGGTTAGTAACTTAATATAGTAAGATGTTTAATATAGGAGTATTTTAATAGCCAATAAGGACATAGTCTAGCATCCGTTTGGGATGATTGATATGGTTAACAAATCAAACATCCACGTCCAGCATGCCAATTCTAAATTTGGAAGTATATTTGAATTGAATTCCTTAACTTATTATTATGAGCTCAAAATTTTTCTTTTCGTTTGATATGTTGTTTCATCCTTGTTAGCAGTCACGGATGCAAGGACAAGATCTTGTGGTGGCAAGATAAAGAAGCTCTCACTCCGAATTGAGAAGTTTTAAAATTGAACTCTCAATGAAAATACCAATTGTTAAAATACGAAATTACCAAAGTGAAAACTCTTTATGTAACATACAAAATGAACAATTTGATCGCCATCGGCCTTGCCGGCATTGGCCGCCGGAAAGCGGAGAACCAGCTAGAGTGTGTGAGGGGCTGAGCTTTTCAAAAAAAGGAGAAATTTTTTTGAAGTTTGGGTTTTTATACTAAAACCTTAAGATACAAATTTATCAAATTACCCCTCAAATTAAAACCTGAAACTTTTAAAACGTAATTTTGATTCATGCACCATTTCATGCTCGTAGAGTCAAGCTCTACCCAACTATACCAAAATTAAGTTCAAAAAAACAATTTAGGTTTGGTCAAAATGAAGTCAAACCTTAAAATGATTTGTAAATTAAAAAACAGTCTTTTTAAAATGATTAATTTTTGTAAAATACCAAAAATGATTATAATGGAAAAGGAAAATAGGATATAAATTCAAAAAATTTTCAAATACCTTATGAAAAATTTGTTGGAATATGCCCAAATGCAAATCGTTTTGATATACGTATTGTGTATACTTCTAACATCACGAAAAACTTGTCTTTTATGTATCATTCTTCATATACATATTAGATCTTTATATATGTGTGTATGCATAAAAGAGATTCATGATTTTGAGTTGAAGGAATAATATCTTAAAGAAGTTAGGACTGTGAGACTTATATCCTTCAGTAATTAGAGTCTAATTAAATTGCTCTTGGTCGTAGGATTGAAATTTGGACATTATCAAATCCTGTAAAACCAACATGATCTAGCTCTGCTTAATGATTAGGATGATCAGTCTCAGATTGTCGGTGTAGAGACACTAAGGGAAGATCATGGGTGCAAGAAGATTGTTCACTGAACGTGATTGGCCAACAGAATGAATACCTGTTATAGAGTATTACTGACCCGTCAACAGGAATTTGTTAAGTCTTGATAACACAATTGGTCCCTAGACTTGAAACGCCATGGTTGTCCTATGCGCTCAATCGCTATGTTTTGGCTATATTACAATGCTAAGCTCCTAGAGTTTAGTTAAAAGTACAAATTTGTCATAGTCACTGATGTTAGGGACATGTGTGTGTTCAACATAGGATTTGTCACTTCTGGTAATATGAGAGATGTTCTAAGAGGCAACAGATGTTTAGATTCGTGAATATCTGGCTAGAGTACTAGATCATGGAACAAGCATCCTTGATCAAATGAAATATAAATATAAGTATTTGACCTCAAGGATCATGCTAGAGTTGACGAAATTTCATACCCGACCGTGATTCAGAACATAGAATGATAGGGAGATTGTACTGTGTTGCAATTAAGACTGAATAGGTTCTTCTCCCTTTCAGTTAATCTAGGTAGCCATGACATTAATGCTGCTAGGTGTCAATCATAGTTTGTGGAGACCTAATTAAGCTTAAAATGGTAATTTTACCCGGATTAGGTTGATTTAGTAAAGTGTCATAAAGCCATTGTCGAATTTAATTGAAATCTAAGATGTCACACGCTAATAGGTGTGAGATGATATTAGAAATGAGTTTGAACAAAAATTAATTAATGAGTTAATTAATTGATCGAGCCTAAGATTAAATGGAAGCAAATTAATAGAATGATGAGCTTATTAATTAATTAAATGTTAATTACCTAATCAAATTGACTAACCATTTAGCCCATGAGACTAGGATGGCCAGCCCCCCTTTTTTACTCAAGTCTATATAAAAGGGCTCAAGTTAAGAAGTCAGTATAAGAGAAGCCTCGTAAAGATCATTCTACATTCTTTATATTTTCTCTACATGCTAACTTGTGAGAAGAGAGCTAGCACTCCCATTCTCCAACAAGTTCATCCATTCATCTCCTCCTAGCGTAAACTAATTAGAGGTCAGACAATTGACAACCAATTGACAGAGAGTGTTTGGATTCGTACCTTTAAAGGCTTCAAATCAAGAGAACAAGATATGAATCCTTCTTGATTAATCATGTTTATTGCAATATCATATATCAAGTGAAATTTAAATTGCGTTGTGTTTATATGATCATATTCCAACAAAATTTCCAGGTTTCACACACACACACACACACACACACACTCTCTCTCTCTCTCTCTCTCTCTCTCTCTCTTCCCACACCTCTTTTGCTTCTCTGCAAGTTTATATATATACACATATTTATATATAAATGAGCAAATTACATACAGGTAACTCAGATTTACACTCTTTTTCAAGTTGGTACCCCAATAACAAAAAGTTGCAAAGACGTAAAGACGTGCCTCAACTACTATTTTTTGACACCCACATACTTCCGTCAAGTTTTTCGTCTTGGAGGCCGTTATGTGTTGATGTGGCACACCGACGTGGCTTTAAAAAATAAGTCTTGTAATGCATTCGTTGAATTAAGCAATTAATTCTATTATCCTTTACTTGTTACGTCAATATATGGTATTAGGAACAATGATCAATTGATTATGTTATCGCATGTATAATAAAAAGAAGTAGAGCAATATTATGAATTTCTTGAGAAGCATCTTACTTGTACAATTTGGCATATATAGCTACATGTTTCCATCATCAAGTCAATAATTTAGGCTAAGTTAATTTGTCAACCCAAGCCATAATACTATGACGTTGAGGAAGGCCCATCTGTCAAATTATGAGACTACACGCCTGGAAGGTTGTTTTAGTCTGTGTTATGCCATAAGAGGTTAATGAGTCATTTGAAAATGTTGAAAAAAAAAACCTCCTAGTCTCGTGTGCTTTCATGAAACTGATTTTTTTGGTTTTTTTCTATGCGACAATAATACTATATAATATGCCGACGATATTCTTTTTATCTTTTTTCATGCAAAACTATTTGGCCAACTAAGGCTCATCAATCTGATCAACAAAAATCGCGTTACTAAGAGAAATTTAATTTATTGACGACGGTCAAAATACATTGCTTGATCGGTTAAAGATCGAACTCTCTCTGATGGAAATATTTTGTCGACCCATATTCAGATATACTTTTCTTGTAGTGTGTATATATGCATATAGTGTAAGTCTTGGGTCATTATATATTCTTATTGAAAATATGAAGGACTTTAGAGTAACCTTCTAGAAGATCTAATAAAAAATTGAAACTAACAAGAGTCCAATCCACCCAAAATAAAAACTGAAATTAACACGAGTTCAACCCACTCAAAATTAAAAATTGAAACTAACACACCCCAACCCATCCAAAACAGCTTCAGTAAGCACCAAACTAAAATTACAAACTAAAACTGCAAATTGAAACTGCATTAGAAAACTGAAACTGCGACTGCAGACATATTTTCACTACATTTTGGACAAATATAAGTTTTATATACTAAAGAAACTAAAAAAATTTGAGAGAATAAAATTGAAAATGAACAAAACTAAAAAAAAAAAAAACCGAATTGAAACTAAAGTAAATAAGCCAAGTGACCTAGAAATTACAAATGTTACTTTATTGTTACATTTTAACAATAGGTGTACTAGAGGTTAAATAAGATGTTTGTCATGCATCCTAGACTAATTTATTCAAAAAGGAATAAAAAATTAAATTAAAAGGATAAATAAAAGGTGGGCAAGTGAAATAATGCTAACGAAGGGGTTGAGTTTTTGGAATAATCAAGAGGTTGGTGAAATAAGGGCAGTTGGTGGATACGGTTGTCCATGTATTAAGAAACAAAAAGTGAAAGACATTAATACAGTGAGGACTGAGGAGCCGTGAAAGAGCACGCTTTGTAATTTAGTGAGACACCAAGGGCATTTTGGGGAAATGGGACAATGTTTTTGTAACGGTAAAAAATGAGAAATTTTTTGGGGACGATACTATATGTTTTATGTATTTATCTCTTTCATTATTTGACTTGTCAACGTGATGAAAAAAATAAATATATAAAACATATAGGACCGACTCATGAAAGTGTTCTAAACCTCAAGCGATGAACGAGTATTGATTAACTGAAATAAAATTTTACAAAAACTTTGCTTAATAGATCAATTGACATGCCTTTTGTCAATTGATTTGTCGACTGCTAAGCTTGACAATAGAGTTAAATTCATAGTAATTGTCACCTCAAAGTCAAACCCTAAGTTATAAGCGATGGACAGGTGTTGGTTGACTGAAATAAATTTTTTCTAACGTTTTGCTTGATAGATCAATTGATATATTGTTTGTCAATTGATTTGCTGTCTCAGGGAGTTTCACTATAATTTTTGAAATTTTAAGAGGTATATGTGAAAATACGAAAAAATATCAAGGGATATTTGTGAAATTAAAGATGAGAGTGCTTGAGTAGATGGAAAACCAATGACAGCATATGAGAAACATATGGCAGCAAAGAAGAGGACTGCAAAACACACAAAAAGAAAAACACCCACTTCCTCTAATATTGACCCTGAATCGCATATCAAGGCTGTGTAGAAATGTGGGGGACTCGGTATATTTCTACACCAAAATTTTGGGGTTCAATTTGATTGAGAGGCCACAAGCTTTTGATTTTGATGGGGCTTGGTTGTTTAATTATGGAGTTGGGGTTCACTTGATGCAGTCCAAGGATGAGCAAAGGCTCCCTTCAGACACAGACCATGAGTTAGATCCCATTGACAACCACATCTCATTCCAGTGTGGAGACATGGAATCAATGGAGCAGAAATTGCAGGGCCTAAATATAAAGTGCAAAAGGGCAGTGGAGGATGTTGAAAATGGGAATAAAATTGACCAGCTCTTCTTCAGTGACCCAGATGGATTCATGATTGAGATATGCAATTGTGACAATCTCAAGCTTGTTCCAGCTACAGCTTCCTTGGCCAAAATGAAGCTACCATTTGATAGGCATAATTTGCCTGTCATTGATTTGGACCACAATGGCAATGATGCTAAATAAATTAACCTTCCCTTTAATTATTTAAATATACATAATTAATGACTAATCGTTACTAATTTTTTAATGCATTCATATGCGTGCATGTGTACAAATTGAACTTTCTTAATTACAAGTGTTGGAACAATAATCAGAAATATGGATTTGATAACAGAAAATTTCAATAATAAATAATAAATTCAGGAGATATAGGCAACAAGTTTTTTTTTTTTTGGGTTGCTCAGCAACAAAGTTACATATTGGATCAAAGTTCAAACTACACCGCATTTATTTTAATTCTTTCCTGCAGTTCTGTTTATATTGTTTCTATTCTTTGCATTTGGGATTAAGTATGTTAAATTTTCAACATGATCCGAACTGTATGTAACTTTTGGGAAACAATAAGAAAAAAGTTTCCTAAACATTATATTTACAGGAAACTCATTGCACTATGCTCAGTACATTACAATTTATGCAGCCTCAGAGCGTAAATATATCAATATAACATCATCTTTAATTAGCTTTTGACAAAGTGATATTTGGATTCAACATAGCTTTCAGCATCCCATAGGAATGATCCAAATGCAACAGCTTCCAAGACAAGCATTGTCAATCCAGAGAAAGTAATTGAAATCATTTCATCGTTAGATGCATCGATTGAACCATCCTCAGTAATCCTGATGTCAGGTCTCCCAAACAGGGCTTGTGTCTGGTTTTCAATTAAAGAAATAGCTTCCTTTGACCTTATGGTAGCATATCTCTGAAGAGTCTCTGCATCCAAGTACATCACATAGGATCTCAACCGATATGACTTGCCTTCACCATTGCCCATGAAACCTCCTTCATCACTATCACTACCATCATCAGGAGGTATCCTGATTAAGGAATCAGGATCCCATAGCTGGTTTGCTGGTGCTGGATCCTGACTGAAACGCTCAGGAAGGGTGTTCATGGTTCTCTCAAGCTGAAACCGCTCATCAACTCTTTTGAGAAAATATCCATACATTATTGAAGCAGCATACAGTTTTCCAAGTTTGATTTTGCTAATCTCAACGATGGAAGTAAGGGGGCTCACAAGTCGCTCTCCAAGTACAAGAGATAAGTGGCTCTGTATCATTTCAAATGCTTCAGGAGAATGAACAGATTCTAGTTTCTCTTCTTGGTTTGGCCAGAAATCCACTCTTCCAGTAGGATCCAAGGTTGCTGATATCTTCGGGATCATTGAAATTTCATTGTCTACAAATTTTCGCACGATCAAGCAGTACATTATCTCTTCCAATGCTGTGCGTCTTTCTTTCTCTTTGACTTCAGCTATTCTCCTAAAATTCATGATTTTATTTCATAAGTTACTCTATGTCCTCATATATCAAAACAATTAAGAAAACAAAGGGTTGGTGAAAACAAATAAAGAGCAAGCACCAATATGTTAAGAGATTCTTAAATATATATGCTAAAACTATAGAGTATGTAGAAATATATGGTGAGTGTCTTTTAGAAACTTAATTCATGTCTAGTTAAATTGAATTTCAAGAAAGAAAAATAAAGAAGCTATGATTTAGGCTAGAAGAGGTGATAGTGATGGGAGGTAAGAATGCAGTAGACTTTAATGAAGGAAATATACTGATGGTCTAATGCAAATCAAGGTGGTGAGTGGTCGCAGCAACATGGTCACTGGTGATGATTTTGATATTGTAGTGCTAGTAGTAGTAGTGTATTGCCGCTAAAGGAGGGGCAAACATGGAAACAGTGCGTATGCAGGTGGATATTTGGTAGTTGTGCGCTTGTGATGTTTCTCTGATTGGATATCAGCTAGTTGAGTTGACAGAAACAGTGGAGGGACTGGTTGCAATAGGCTGGGGGAGGGTAGTTATGCATCAGCTTTGCAACTGTAGGCATGGTAAATGTATTCTAATGATGGTAACAGTGATTGTGCCAAAACCTTAGGGCTTCATGATAAAACATTGGACAAAACTCATAAATTGATCTTAGCCAAATTGTAGCATAATATGTTTATGGTGTTAACATTTTGATAATTGGTAATCATCACATGTCACACACATGCAAACACAAGTACATGCATACAATGCAACCACACTCCATAATAAGGAATCCAAATAGATTATTAAGAGAATAATTAAAATCCATTTAAATATTTAAACAAACATTGTTCAAGTCAATTCCTTTTCAAAATCAAATTTTAGAAAAGAGCAGAGAAATAAAACTAGTACTCTTGGACTGTACTACAGAATCTCACACCCATTGATTACATATAAGTACTACTAGAAAAGGTGGCAAAAGCAGCAGCTAACTACCAACAGAGGGAGAGAGTTGTGAGAGAGGCCCAACAAGAGGTGGGTTGGATTGCTGTGAATTCTACAATTGTATCTGTGGCAGCTAGAATATAGATAGATGGCATGGATGGGGAATTGAGAACGCACCTGATCCTAACAAATGTAATGAACTTTTGACACTTTCTTGCTTGCTTATCACCTATTGTAGTGGCACAGGTTATGGAGGCTGTCACTTCCTCGGTGGCGAGGCCATCAGTGGGCGAGGAATTAATGGAGAAACAGACACCGGTCTCTGGCAAATTCCTTTTCCAACTTGCAATCCTCAAAAAGGGTTAGATCTGAGGATGAACCAGTAATTGAGTTTGAGAAAGATGGTGGTGCTGCTTTTCTGACTGGGGTGCATTCCAGATTCAAGTCTATGCTAATGAGCTCCAATGCCTTTACTGAGTTTGACAAGGACATTGATGATAATACTGTGTCACCTGTGAAAGCCAGAAGGGCCCACCGATTTGTTTTGTTGAGCAATCAAGGAGAAGCTCCACAATCCATGGGAGAAGGCCCTGATTATCAAACTAATTGATTGTTCTCATTCTTACAATTTCCTGCTGGCCAGACTTCAGCAGATATGGTGTTTGAAGGGATTGATGCAACTTATTGACCTTGCCTGTGATTTCTACAGCATCTGTTTTTCTCTGATGGAGGATCTGATGTTTGTGCTTGGCGGTTACTGGCCAATACTTGGTGATGCAGAAATGGAGACCAGGATTCGTTGCTAGTGAAGAAAGGATTACCAAAATGGCGGTTTGGGTAAAGGCTCCTGGAACTCCCTTATGAAGTTTTCAAAATTGGATCGCTGACAGGCATTAGTAATATGATTGGGAAAGCCTTGAAGGCCGACCCATCCCACCTCTGCTCAATCTCAAGGCAAATTTTCTAGGATTTGTGTAGAGGTGGATCCCTCTAAACCCCTAAAACCCCACATGAATGTTGATGGGAAGTGGTTGGATGTAGGTCTTCAACTAATTTATTTTAAGAGTGGAACCTTTAGCCATAGCAGGGAAAATTGTATGGTAAACCTAGTGAGAAGGTGATAGAAGCTGAGAAAGTTAATGGGGTGGAGACAACCAAATGTAAAGACAGCTTTCCTTGCTCATGCTCCTTGGGATAATGAGCCTTTCTATGGCATTTGGATGCAGGTTAAGGAAAGGAAGGGGCAGACGCATTGTATGAAGGGTATGGTTCCAGGTTTGTACTCTTGCAAAATGATGATGATGAGGAAACTGAAGCTGATCTCGGCAATTTGAATGATGTAACAAAGAAACAGGTGAAGGGAAAGCAAGTGGCGGGAGATAAAGTGAGTCAAAAAATGGGAAGGCCTTGAAAGAGTCTGAATGATATTTCTAACAATGTCGTTTCCAAGTAAGTGATTACTAATACCAAACTGGCCAGCTCTAGTGCTGCTCCCACTAAGAATATGAGTGGTGCTGCTGGTGGCAGATTGGCCAGAAATA
Source organism: Dryas drummondii (assembly GCA_003254865.1). Lineage (NCBI taxonomy): Eukaryota > Viridiplantae > Streptophyta > Magnoliopsida > Rosales > Rosaceae > Dryas > Dryas drummondii. Next base: position 837,815 of record QANW01010875.1, on the reverse strand, counting down.
GAGTGCAGACAAAAGATTATGATCAGGTGATTCATGAGAGAGTTAGTGTGAAGGCTCCTTGTATGGAGATGAACTGTGCTGCACGGAAGCATGGTAAGAAACCTTCTTTCTTTGGACATGATCCTCCCGATATTGTAGATCTATTGGGTGATGTGTGCATGGAGAATCTTGAATATGGTGAGCTTCTGGTTCCTAATGTTCCTGAAAGCCTCGTGGATATGAGCATGTTTAAAATTTGATGACGATGATGAATCCCTGGCCTCTGAGGATGATGGTTCTTCCTCGAACCAGTTGGAGGGACATGGTTGATGCTTGACCTGAAATCTGTTGAGACCTATCTTCCTCATTATTTTTTTAATGGTTACAGTTAGGGTCTGGAATGGTGAGAAATTCAGGAATGCTATTGGTGAATTTGATTTTTATGCACAAAATGGATGTTATTGTTATCTGTGAGCCTAGAGTTGCTTTTTGCAAGGGCTAAGTTAACTTCAGAAGATTGGGTTTCCCTAATTCTCATGTGGTTAAGGCTCGGGGTATCTCAGGTGGTTTATGGATGTTATGGGATGAGAAAAGAATGAATATACATGTGGTTTCTCAGTTCTTATGTCGCTATCCCTGGCAAACAGGTTTGGCTTTTTTTTCTGCTGTTTATGCAAGCCCCTGTACCACTAAAAGAGAGATTGTGCAAGTACCTAGATGAGGTTGCTGTGAACCACCAACTCCCCTGACTCATTGCAGGTGGCTTCAATGAGCATACTTTCTGTTCCTAAAAAATGTGGAGGTGATTGTGCAGGTAGGATTGGTGGTTTTAAGAAATGGTTTGATAGGAATGCTATGATAGATTTGGGTTATCAGGGATCTGATTTACTTAGAGTAATGGTATGGTTTAGAGAGCCTGTACAGGGGGATCGGTAATGGCCAGTGGAGAGGTGCTTCCCCAAGGAACCTCCACAAGATCAGGTTTCACGAAATGACCTTTGTGATGCACCTCCCAAGAAGTAAATCTGACCATTGCTCAGTCATACCTCTCCTCCCTGATCTTATCAGTCCTAATCAGGTGAGACTGGATCTGTGGATTCTCTGTGAATCTGGGGTTTGGTTCTGTGCTGGAAGCTGAAATGTGGGATTTGTATCTGGATTTGAAAATGGCTAAAGAAAAAGGATTTGGTAAGATTATGGTGCAATCAGATTATGATGATTTGGTGGTGCTTATGAAGGAGGACCACAGTGACATGCATCCTCTTGAATCTTTGGTCAGAGGCTACAAGTGCTCACTGGATCTTTTTGGAACTTTTGATATGGTTCACATCAACAGGGAGAGACACATGCTGGTTGAGAGTCTGGCTAAACTAAGATTCAACTTTGACCTTGGTGTTTCCACCTTTGGGAATCCCCCTCCTATGGTTTTTTCAGTTATGACATATGACTGAGCAGGTGTTGCTAGGCCTCAAGCTGTTTGTTTCGGCCCAGTGGGCTAGTCTTCTGTTTTGTTGTCTAGGCTTTGAGCCCCAGTTTAAGCATAAAAAGTGAGGAGAAAAAAAAGTACTACTAGAATGATTTACTGGCATTTGTCAAGTTTACTTAACCTACTGAAGCTCTTGTGGGCAACCTTTTTAACAAAGACAGTCCACACAGATCTTGGATTTAAATGCCATGATGCCTTCTTTATAATTGAATTTGTGGGCATATGTCATATGATTTCAAACTAGTGAGGTATATCTTTTTTCTTAAAGTATAAGAAAAATAAAATTAAAATTATAGAAGTATTGAAAAGTTAGTGTAAATGGTTGTTGGAAAAGAAAAATATGAGCAGTTAATCCAACATTATGAAAGACTTATCACATCAATCAAAGACACAATATGTATTTATGGTGTGTAGAGGCCAAAAAGAAGCCACAGAAAAACTCATACACCTTGTGAAGGAGAAACGATCAATTATGACTAACTACAGTGGTAGCTGCTAGTAAGTTCCATACAAAAGTGACTAGAGAAGCACATAACATGAGCACAACAATGTAATAAAATCTGTATTATAAAATTCTAATTATAAATCTCTCAGCAGTTTAAAACTGGCCAAAATTCAAAGCAAATGTGACTATTCATGTCAAACGTTATATCCTATCTAGAAAGTGAAGTGAGCATAAGGCAGGATGATAGAAGCACTGTAGACCTAATGCAATCTTTTGGAATATCTATGTTTCTTTTCAAAAATTTCTCACACCTGAGGGTTCAACTATGTACACTGTTAGGATTCAAACATATGATCACTCCATGGGAGGGTAGGTATGAATATGACCATTAGGCCACAACCTGTGGTCTCTTATACATTATAATATCCAACTAAAGGACACAAAGACACTAATTAATTGCAGTGGACCAAACCCAAAGAAGTATGTATTCTATATCTCAAGTTAATGCTCTTAGTTACTTCCAATCAAGTTTCAAGGCCACAAATATTATTATCCAAATGTAACTAAAAACTGTGCTAATTAACCCAGACGCTACATTTATAATCCCTTGCTTACCATTTTTCCAATTTGAAAAAAGAAAGTGCTCCAATATCACATTGTTAACCCATATTGATCATCAATGCTGCTCCTATGAATTCATTTGGGCCACATAATTCAAAATGAAATTCCCATATAAATTAGATTACCATATGTGATGGAATGGCTCTTTGCATATGATTATGGTGTGTGCTGTAGCCCAAACAAATTGACTGTTAATAACACTTATTAACTCTTAGATTGACTCTGACTCAATTATTCTCATTGTTACCATTTTTTATTGACAGACTCTTACACTACCATGAAAATTTCCCTTTAATAAAAAATTCGTTATTGTTAGATTTGAGCCAATGGGCTTGGTCTTGGGCTTCCAAGGAGGAAACGTCTTTTTCTAACCAAGCTGTAGCTATTGTACCAGAGTTGTGTCAAAATCTGAGAACTTTACGGTCTACTCATCTATTGAACAATAAAATTGAAATAACTACTTGTGAGAGATCACAGTACTTACTTGTAGAGGGGATTGGCAGATGAAGGAGAAGTTTCTTCTTTCAGGGAATCTCTATCAGTTTGAAGGTTCTCAAGTTGCTGATCAATGGCTGCAGGTAGTAGATGTGGATGGGTTTGCAATATTTGGGCCAAAAGTTGGCCAGCAGGGGATTCAAATTGAAGAGGAGCAACTGGCATCAAATTTTCACTTGAATCCTCTGACGCTCTCACAATCAAGCTTCTTGCTCGGCACTTATACAGTCCATTTCCATGCTTTGGGATGCCAAATGAAGGACAGCTCTAGAAAAGAAAGAAGAAATTTTGTAAAAGCATATAAATAAAGTAGGGGGAGGCAATACAGAATGTCAAGGATCCAAAACGTAGGCTTAATGCCCCAACATGGATATGCAAGAACAATAATAGGGAATATGGTGATATGGTGCAGAACTATCCATACAGCATTTTTATGTCAGCATTTTTCCTTAAATCAATGAAAAAATCTAGATAATCAGTGTTTCTTGGAAATTCACATGCATAATGGTGATTAACACCTTTAGTCAGCTTCAGGGCAACTAATGCATGCCATGTTTTTTCTCCAAGCCATCAGTCAATAAAAGTGCATTTGGAGAAACAAATGGTAACATAGACAAATGCATGAGTAAAAACTTTTAAAAATTGGTAAAACTAAAAAACATATGGAGTGCAAATTCAATAAAGACACAAAACAATAATAGACAAATAACAATTCAGGAGTAAAGGGTCACTCAAACATATCATTTTTTATATTTGGGATCAGGGATACAATATTACGAGGAAATAGATATGACATAATAAATATAATTGGAATAACACGGACCAAATGAAGACAAGTTAGTGGCATTCAATGTGATAAAAGGATACCAACTAAATTTAAAACGAAGTATAATAGAGCTGCCATTAGACTAGCATTCTATATGGGCATATAAGAATATAAAATAATTGTTGCCCACATCCTAACAACTTAAGTTTTTGTGAATAGTGGTAAACCAACAAACTATATCATGATATCAGAGCAGGAGATCCTAAGTGCGAATTGAATTCAATGAGTTGGGCTCTAGTGGTGGATAGACCCACATGTGAGGGGATTTATTATAATATAAAATAATTTTTGGCTCTCATCTTAACTGCTTAAGCTTTTGGGAATAATGGTAAACCAACAGACTTTATCAGGACAGAATATTGGACATTTAATTAAAGTAAGAGCAATACATTCATGTAGAAAAATAAACATGTTAAGGTAGATGATAGGTGTGAGTAGAAAATAAAGAATAGAAAATCAATCTAATTGAGAAATATTGGGAGTGAAACCTATTAGTGATAAGATATAGGAAATCATTTGAGAAACTCACACCATCCATTTCAAATAGGATTTGTCCTGTGGACACATGAGCGATCCAACCCGTAGGATTTCCTTTTCCTCTTCCCATTCTTACTTTGTAGGTTTCCCGGTAAAAGAGAGATCTATGAGAACTCTTACACATATCTTACCATTTCTTCATAATTGTCCCACGACAAATCCAGACCCAGAGAGTAGAAGGGCCTGCCTTACTAATAATTTCATTACCGTCGTGAGAAAGATCACGTCCCTCATTACAGTCCACCAGCTGAGCTGGACTCCCACTTCCATGTTAGGTTTAGATTCATTGGCATATATAGATTTTTCTTCTTTGCATTTAACTTTGGTGCATTTTCCCGCTTTTTAAACATCCTTATCCTTCAATTAATCCAATGGTCTTGATTCTTCCATATCAATATCTATTTTTTTCTTTTTTCCAATATTCACCATCATCTTCTGCCTTCAGTTCTTCCCCTTCCCTCTCCCTCACACCATTTGGTTTGCAAAAATCTAAGACCAGTGCCGAAACATTATGGTGAAATCTTCCTTCAATATACTCTTTGGCAAGCATCATCCAAGTCAAATGGCAAATAAATATTGAAGAAACATCTGCAAAGATTTCACTAACATGACAAACAGAAAATAACGGAAAACATCATCCAAGTCGAATGGAAAATAACTTGAAACGGAAAGCATCTCCATGTCCAGAGGCAAATATTGCCCTACTGGTCGGATACACTAAACTCGTCTTGACACTCTTGCACAACTTCATCAAGTGGTGGTTTACCCACTTGAGGCACATCAGCATCTTCACTGGAATGAGTTCAAAATTGAAGGAGAGGATCTGTAAACCGCCTTAGGAAAAGAAAAAAAATATAGATTGAAGGATGACGATGTTTCAAGAGGAAGGAAAATGCACCATACATACATGCAGAGAAGCAATACTGGCATAAACAACATAGACCACTAGATGCATTTATATGTTAAGGAGCAATTATTAGATAAGAGATCAAGAGGCCGACCAAAACTAATATGGTAAGTGTAAATGTACTGTCTCCCATCAGACCCCAAACCTTCCAATACAACTCCCGCAGCAGGAATTGCTGCACAAGCTCAGCAGCACAAAGAGCCAAGTCACAGAAAGGCAGCTCACTCGGATCGAAGTTGAAGATCAAAGCTTGTTAACCTGACCCTAGTTAACCATAGTTAAGTTGCCAGCTGTACCAAAGTGTGTGGTTAAAACTGAGGTTAGTTGATCTGTTATGCTAGTGCAACTAGCTTTATGTATAAGAAACTCGTCTGTGTAATCATTCTAATTAAACAATGAGAAAGCACAAAATTTAGCCCCAAATCTTATTCTCTCTACTTTTCTTTGTTGACAAGCATGCCCTAGATCAAATTTCTTCTTTAAGTAATACAGATGTAATAGGAGACACTGAGAACGAGAATTCATGTGGCCTCCGCCTCACCCATATATTTGGGACAAAGACAAGGATGATGATGATGATAATGGGTTTGAGATTAGGGATGATAAGTCAAGCACTGAAGTGTCAATTCCAAATGAACAAACAGCTCACACGTTGTAATGAATACGTACTGCTACATTTGTACTTTGCTGTTCTTGGAAAATTTAGTCATGAAATAACTTCCCCAAAAACCAAATGGAGATAATTGTTTATCAGTAACAAATAAGTGCTCAGCTCCTAAATTAAACAATAAATATATTATAAATTTATAAGTCTTTTCTTTTCCTACGTTTTTTCGGAAACCAAACAGAGCAAAACAAAATATATCATCTGGGTCTTGTCCAGTTATTCGCAAAGAAACGAAAAGCTCCTAACAAAAACAGATTATATTAAATTGGAATCTCAAAAATCCCTTTCATTTTCTCAGACTTGCCTAGAAACCAAACGCATGATAAAGGGAACTCATTCAAAAGAAACAGAAGAGCATAAAATCAAAGAGTGGAGCAAAGCTTACTCTGGAAACACCACCAGAAAGAAATGACTTGGAATCAGAGAGTGTATGTGAATGGGTGTGGGAGTGGGTATGGAAGTGTCTGAATTCTGGCCACCTGAGACCACCACCTGTGGGAATTACCATTGAAGCGTCACTAATAACACCTGGAACCTGCATTTTCAAGCCCTATGTCTCAGAGAGAGAGAGAGAGAGAGAGAGAGTTGTGAACTTGTGATTGATAGTGGAAGTCTTGGTGGTTAGAGCAGTTTGTTTGTTTAGTTTTTTTTTTTTTTTTTTAATATTTCGTTGGCATTTCTTCAATTTTAGGCTAAATTATAAACGTAACCACCACTAGGAGGAGGTATTTTAAATTGGTTCATGAACAAAAAAATATTTTAAATTAATACATTAATTAATAAAAAATTACAAAATAGCACATTTGTTATGAATTCCGTAAAAAAAAACAGTTAAATGTCATTTTCGACAACAATGATATGAATTGTTTTAATAATGTGGACACCAAATTTGTTATACATGGATTTATAATGTCATATTGAAAAAAAAAAACTACAAAAACTTTTAAACCCTTAAACTTGTTATCATTAATCCATGTGGTGTAAATTTAATGTCCATATTATTCAAAAAATTCATATTAGCATTGTCTATACTAGCATTTAACGTCCTTATTGATGAAATTTGTAACGTATGTGCTATTTTATAACTTTTTATTAGTTAGTGTACTAATTTGAAATATTTTTTTGTTCATAAACTAATTTGAAATACCCTTAATAGTTGGTGGGTGCATTTTGTAATTAAACCTTTATTTTTTTTTGTTTTTCTATGTTGGGTCAAAGATATTTATGTGCCAATTCCTGTTGATGAATTCTTAGATGACATGTGTTGAGGGGAAGAAAGAAAGAAAGAAAGAAAAGAAAAAAAAAATGAATATCAACTTAAAAACAGCAAAAAAATTTATAATAAAATTCTTCCCCAATTTGAAGAGTATTTTCCCTCCTAGGGTATAGAGTGGGCTTTGTAGAGGCTGCATATTATGTTTTAACTTTGAGATTTTAAACGGAGGCCAAAATCTTGAAATTAAAACCTAATATAAAATCATTAAAGAAGAAAAATAAAAGGATTTAATTAAAAATCCTAAATTACTAACGCTCTTAATCTAAGAAAGACTCATATAATAGACTGGACTCTAAATCTCCCTTTTTTTATAAGCCCAAAAAGTGCCTTATAAGTCAGTCCACTAAATAATTCTGACTAATTCTTTTGAATTTTGATAAATTTTATGAATTTTAAAATCTATTAAAATCTTTTGAAATTAAAGTTGAGGACACCTCCCTTATTATCAATGTGCATTAAAAGATGACATAAAAATGATACTTATAAATAGACTTTCGGTATTTTTTTCTTACATAAACATGTTAAAAAATTAATAAATCAACATAAATACAGGATTCAAGTTTATGGGTTGCATCCGCCCTAATTTCAATAGTAAATTCAAATTCAAATTACTGTTTGCCAATGTCGAGCATTAATAATAGTTATTATTGTTCCACAATAACAATTTGTGCAGTACCCAAAAAAAAAAAAAAAAAACCTCGCTTAGTGTAGGCACTATAGATACGCCGCCTCCCAATTATAATCCAAGGCTCTTCATCTTTTTTTAACATAGCAAACTTTAGGTGAGTTGATTTAAAATTGGTGATCGTAGAGTGAACTTATTAATTATTTACTTTATATTTACATTTTCTGAAAATAGAGGAATCCAAGCAGTTCTGTGGAGCACTACTAGAGTCACATTTGTATAAAACTAATTTTTCAAATAAAATTTAATTTTAAAATATAGGATAATAGAAAGATTAATTCAAATGAGAGAGATCACATACAAAATAGTTCAGCTCACCCTGATAAACTGGTGATGATTGTCACTCAGTTACAAACTGTAAATTACATCGAAAATCATCTACACAAATGTCAATTTATTACATAATGCATGTGTAAAATTAATTAATTTAATAATTTAACTAGCCTCTTGACACAGAATGTCCACCTAATAATGATGATTGGAGAATGCTGATGTCTTTTTTACTATTTTGAAAGAACATTCACGATATCACTTTGAAGTTAAGTGGTTGTTTGCATGTCACACCTGTTGAAAATTGATCGAATAAAATTTATGATATCATATGTTGCAGATAAACCCAAGAAACCTTTTGTCCTCGACTCCCAACACATATAAATGGTACGAATAAAATCCATTTACAAATCAATATTTATGTAAAAAGCAGCAAACTTTAGTTAATCAATTCTCCCAAGTTACACATTCACCAACCATGTTTAATACATAGGAACTCGGTGTGAATACTACTTACCCTTATGAAACGGACAAGGGTACATGAATTTCACACTGGACATATCATCTTAGGGCTTCAACTCTTAAAGGTAGGCCCAATCATAAATAAAGGATGATATGGAAATAAACATATCCTAAAATATAAAAAGTTAACTTGGACAAAAGTCAAACTACATGCTATGCAAAATAAACTCCCTGTGTTGCTAATTGGTTAGATTGTGCTCCTGGAAAGCAGCATAAGTCTGGGTTACTCATCCTAGTGGCCACCATGCAGTTCTGTTTGTGCAATCTGTTTAGCGTCATTGGTCAAGTGTTGGTCACTTCTGCCAGACCTTAACTCTTCATGCCCAGGTATTTCTCCAAGCCTCTCCTGTACAAACAAAGTTGCATGTCCAGCTTATTCGAAATCAAAATTGCATTTCCATTAAAGTTCCCATGTCAAAGAGTTTGGTATAGATGCTGTTTGATTATTACCCAAACTAAGTTATCTGAACAACAAATTGTTATGGTAAATGAAAAACTCGGATCTGGGTCATACCAAACAAAGGAACAATGCAGGTAGGCTTATCCATAGATTATGTAAATTGCATTCTAAGGAGTTAGAATGTGACAAGGCAGATTTAAGTAAAATCTTTATTATTTAAGGGTTTTATATGAAAACTATAAAATCTGTGGAATTGAATTGCCGCTTGCTGTACTGCCATTCAAATAGGGTGAAAAAAAGGAAATATCAATATCACCAATCTAAGTGTACTTTGTTTGATCAAAAAAATTCTAAATCAAGGTTTGCTACAATAAATACTCTATGATCCAGACACTTTGACAAATTCTGTTCTACAAAGCATTTTCAGAAGAATTTCTACAGAAAACTCAACCTATCCTTTGTGTCTACAGACAGGTGCGGGTTGGATTCAATGAGGCGGTGACTCAGTTCAAAATAACTTAAAACTAATAAACAAAGTGGCATAGTTGATTGGAAAGTTAACATCCACAAAACCAAACCAAGAGTAAAACATTACCTTCAGGGAGGCATTCTCTGAGAGAAGCTGCTCATACTCGCTCCTGATCCGGCCAACTTCTGATCTAAGAGTGGCATTCTCTTCTTTTAAGGCTTCAGCACGCTGGGCTAACTCATCACATTCCGCCTAACTCAAATGCATGCATACACATCCAATGAATACATATAGGACATACAATGCAAAGTAGCTGGACAGAATTAACAGAATTAAAAGGTCACATCATTACCTGCTTGCGCAACCTAGATCGCCGAGCGGATTCCCTATTAGACTGCTTTCTTCGCTGTCTTTTTAGCTCTCTCTCATCCTGAGTCATTAAAAAAAAAATTGATGAGGATACTTAAAAATGTGATAAAATGAAAAACAAAGAGTGAGGCGCTCAAAAAACGTGCTAGCAACACTAAAGCAATAGTTTGTGACATTCCATTTCAGTCTTGACAGAGAATCCTTACAGAGAAAGTGTGATAACCAGAGAAGAAATGTCTGTGTCTGTCTGTGAGAGAGAGACCAATCTTATCAGACTTTTTTATTTTAGGCAATTTTATGTATCAAAGGTATTTTTTTTGTAGTATTTCATACTTGTTGTGCTTGGTTTTATGATTAGTTTGGTCAGGAACCTAATTTATTTAGTTTCTACATGGGAAATTCTTTAGGTCTTTACATTTTGTGACTGTAACGGGAAATTTAATTAAACTTCTAGGTAAAGACTCCTAGAAAGCCTTATTCCAGCCCTAACCCAACCAAAGAAACATGTTCTACAAACCCTGACACCACCCACAAAATAAGCAAAGTAGAATATAATGGCATGCATTCAAGGAAATTAGAGGTAATAACTATCAGAAACAAAGCAAGTAGTTAGCCAACTTAACAAGTGGATTCACAATCAGAACCAGTGGACTGCTAATATATTCATCTTCTGGGAAGAAAGCTAAAATGCAATTCCAAACAAGCATGAAAATCAGAAAAACTGAGGAAAAATTATTCATGCAATGCCCAGGCAGTTACTGCTTTCTTCAGAAGCGATGGAAATATTTGTTGTGCCCATTAGTTACAAACTCCTTTGGCTGTACTGTACATAACAACCATCATCTACTGTATTCATACTATACTACTAGGATAGGGTATAACTGTTCCAAAATCCTATTGATAACCTAACCCCTAAGAATGCATATGCAGATCTCAATTTTCACATGGAATGAAACTTAAAAAGTAAATTTCTCTAAACCAATCCTAAAGCCAATAAATATAACTGGACCCTGATAACTCCAACAATATCCTCAGAATGAAAATTATTTTTCCCCCTTTTTTAACCAGAAGCCCTACAACTAACATCTTAACTCATAACAGTATAACTCAGAGGGAAAAATAACGTGATAAGAAGAAATGCGAATTGAATTTAAAATACAGGAACAAAGATTAACTTGTAACCAAAGCTGTGACTGAACACTGTCCCGAGACCCAGCAGTAACTATTCCTCCCGCAACTGGAGTAGTGGGAACCTTCCCACGCATTGTAGGCATAGCAGAAGGTGGAGCACCCCAATAGTCCATCCCAATATTTAAATTTGTTGCAGGACCAGGAACAGCACCAGGAGCCCCAGCCGCTGTTATTGGTACTATGGCCATTGTTTGATTCAACATTGTATGAGTATTTGGTGCTCCATTCTGAGAACCATGTGCAGAACTGCCATTCTGAGATGTGTCACCTGCAGTAGGAGCACACAAATTATTCATAAAAATCTCTGAATACAAAATGACAGCATCAGAGAATAATATAATCAAACCTTCCAAAGAATCTTGCCTGCCACCTGACTTCAGTTGTGAGTCCTACAAAAGTCAATGAAGATAAGATAGAAAATAGAAGCAACATGCATAAAAAACAAAAGCTTGAACCATTAGAAAAAGATATGCCCCATAGGTAATAGAAGATGTAGACATTAATCTAGAGAAAATGAAAGGCTACCACATAACTTCATCAGTTCATCCAGAAATGCATCTTAAAGCCTCCTCTCTTGACAGGGGATATATAAAAAATAACTAAATAAATAAGCAAGCCTAGCCATAATGAAGGTCACACTCTTATCTCTCTCTCTCTCTCTCTCTCTCTCTCTCTCTCTCTCTCTCTCTCTCACACACACACACACACACACACACACAACTAAACCTGCAGTATCGTCATACTCGCACTGTTTACACGGGTACTTTTTGCAGCCACTGAACAGTCCCCATAAGTTTTCTTTCTAGCTTCTTTGCAACCTTCCTACTCCTTCATCCATTTCTTCCTTGACTTGAACCATAAACCCCAAGTATATACTCACATTGATTACTGCATTAATCCCTCGGCAAAAACTTGTAAGACCCTAAATCTGCCACATGAAAACCAGCCACCATTTGCCACTTATACTCTTTCAAACCCTAGATCGTTTTACAAACCAAAAAAATCTCCTCTTACAAGCCAGAGCCATTAAACCACAAGTTTTAAAATCCCTAAGCTCACACAAGGACATGTTGCTTCCCCAACCTTTCCTACACCATCTTCTAATCAATTTCTTCCCATTTCAATGTATGGTAAAATTTCTTCAGTTAAGTTATCCTACTTGCCACATGCCATTGTAGCTATATAATAGTTGGGCATAAGAACAAAAACAAAAAGAATTTTTGTAACAACACTGTATCCACACCCCTATGTCAGAGCCTGAGAGGAGCAAAAAGTCAACTGCCTCTGTAGGCGTGGATACAGACATCAGGGGTGTTGAAATAGCACAACCCAGATTCTCTCTTTTTTTTTTCTTTTTCTTTTTTTGCAAAGTGAAAAATGAAATGTCTCCGGATTTCGAATTTTATCAAACCATGAGGTACTACTCTCAAAAACTGTAGATCAACCAATGGTTAAACTTAAAAAGCAATTCTTCAATTTATTGCTTCTTATTTCTACTAGTTGAAAAGTAAATGCTTGTAATACACTTGTCTAGCAACCAACTACAATCAACATTAGATCACCTACATAACTCTTAAAGCTTTAACCACAACTTCTTAATGCGTGCAGTATGATCCTCATCTGGGGGACTCTGGGTAATTATAAAGGCCATGGGTCCAGGTGATAAAAGGCCATGGGGACTTTGTGTGTGTATTTTATCGCCCATATCAGTAATATATATATATATATATCATTCCCACAATACATAACACAGGGACCATTAGGACACTAAACATCTAAAACTAGCTATCTTGTCTCCTTGTCAAGCAACCAACCTCCTAAATCCACCAAAAGAAGAAAATATCTTCAATGATGAGGAAATTTCAGCGAATAAAGGAATTCAGCACTCACTCTACCAGTTTTTATCAAACTTCGAGACCAAGAAGAATTATCATATTTGTGAAAGTGCGAAAGCACTACAAGCACCCAGGGACCAAAGATCCAAGTTTGTTAGACAATGTATTTAAACAAGATAACTCTTCCTTTTCCTTTTCCTTTTCATTCAGTGTTTTCTATAATGGTAAAAACAATAGAGAGTTCCTTGAACACACCAAACTTCCATTATATGCAATGCAACATCAACAGAAACTTCCTTCTTACAATAGGGTTGTTATAAACAGCCTGGGACCATTTTATCTGGCCCAAATCAAAAAAATATAATGAAAAATCTACAAATAATCAACATCAGTGGCATGGTACTTACACTCTGAGAATTTGCATCACTTCCTTCACTTGTACCTTCACTAGCACTCTCAGCACTGCATATCCAAGTACATTTCAAGTATTACAAAAATTAATATCTACAACATGGTTTACTAGTGAGATGTCCATGTAATCAATATAGTCCAGAAGAACCCTGAGCTAGATATGATTCCATAATAAAGATCCAAACAGAACTAGACTTCATTAGCTAATATGAACATCTATGCAATAAGATATTCTCAAGCCCAAAAGTCATGATCACCAAGTTAATGAGCTTCATGATCACTTTCATATTTGTCTTATTAAGTAAGAGATCAACAAGAGGTATACCTTTTCGAATAAACTCCATTAGCAGAGGCTCCTGATGTTTTACCAAGCTCGTTATTCTTCCCTGTAATCATATTCAAACTGCCCAAGCTTCCTTTTGATCTTTTGATTGGTAATTTTTCCTTTACCTCAGATGGCTTACCATCTGCTTCCATGCTGCCAGGTGTGTTACCCTACATGCAATTTTACAAGTTACGTCTCATCATGGATAAAGACATTATTTTAAGCAACAAACCATATAGTGATAAGACACTTACAGAAGCCTCTACGATGCCATTTGGAGAAGGCATAGCAAAAGGGCTAAAAGGATAAGATCCCTGTTTAAAATTAGAGCATAGATTATAGAGTTAGTGGCATCCATAAAATGAGCCTAGAGAGAAATTTGGCACTTCAGATAGACAAGAAATTACCGGAGGCATGGATGGATGAGCATATAAGCCACTATGGGGATACATTGTAACATATGGGTGTGGAGGGGTACCATACGGAGGCATAATATGCTGAAAATTAAACATTATTATTAGAAATGCACCAGTTACCAACCAGTTGGTGGACTTAAAGAATCAAAACAATCAATTAAATTGAATTTTCAACAATTTTTCAAGAAATTTCAGGTACATATCACTAGTATAATCCTTTAAAACACATTCCTACTTCTTTCTGCAACCTCAGAGAATAAAGTAACAAAATATAGACACACAAGAAACAGGAAAGACAAAGACAAATAAATCAGTCTACAACAAACTAAAGCAAAACCCTTTCTATTCTAACGTTACAAGAGTCTGTGGTTAAAATATAAAATTGTTAACAAGCTAAAATGGTCCTTTTTTGAGATCCCATTCTTGTTAACATGCTCAGCGCCCCAAAAAACTTACACAAGCTTAAAGCCACAATCTTAACCGATGTTTTTCCTCAGTTTGTTAACACATTTCTAAATGAGATGTAAACACATTTATTTAAGTCCCATTGTATTGCCTGCTGCTTCCTACTCTTAAATTTCCAAAAACCACCGAGTCAAACATAGCATTCAAAGTCACATTTTTACAAATGACATGCAAGAGAGTATACCTGAACCCCCCACATATATGGGTGAGCTTGGGGACTTGATGCCAAGAACCCATGTGGAGGTATAGGAGAATATGCCTGTTAAAAAAACAAGCAACCCACATTACAATTCAAACATATCTTAAACTAAAACAAAACTGCCACAAGATTAGGCTTTTCACTATGAAACCTGAAATCCCGACCAGTCAGGATTAACAGTGCCAGCACTAGTGGTTGCAGCCTGCTCCTGAAAAGTTCCCAAAAAAAAAATAAAAAAAATATTATAGCTCTTTACTAACTGCCAATATGAGAGGACCTCAAACTTATCATAATAGATACAATAAAAAGACACACAATTGGACCTGCATACTAGCAGGTGTCGTCTTTGACTCCTTCTCTTTCTCTTTAGCTGGTTTATCCATTTCGCTGCTACCCATTACTCTATATCAACACTGTCTTAATTTCTCCGAACCATCCTACAATAAGCATTACTTACATCACTTAACCTGCATTAAATTTCCAACATAATTAACACAATACTCTTCGAATTGGCGATAAAGCTCGGAAAATTTAAAAAGAAAACTCGTAAAAATTCTCATGCTTTTTACATCGAATTAGCATCCAGGAAACCAAAACTTCCCTAAAAACCAAGCAAAAGCATTGGCACGAAATTGCTAAAGTTCAAAATTCCAATTTCTATTCTTTTCCCGAATTTTCTTGGCTAGCAAACAGATTGTAACAAATTCGCCAAGTACTAAGCCTTGACATGTGTGTATATGTGCATGAAAACAAAAAATGCAAAGAAAATAAGTAAAAGGAAACCCTATAAAGCAAATACAAAAACCTCGTAAACAATGGGTAATTAATGGAAATAATTATTGATACGTACAAGCGTATATATACATACACATACAGCAGACTTGAATTCCCGCCAGAACCAAAATCGAAGTGCGATCCGAGCAAATGAAGCGAGAAAATTCGTACTACAAACAGTAAACGAAGCTGAATCGGGGACGAAGAGGATGGAGAATAACTTGAATTTAGCAAAGATTAGGGTACAATAGGGAAGCAATAATTTTCCATGTACAAGAATTTGGGGAGAGAGATCAGAAATTGGGAATTTAGGGTTTGGGTAGTAGTTGTGTTTGGGGGGTTCACGGAGTCGATTCTGCGAGGTCGTAGTACGGTGTCGCTGACCAGAGGAATTTCGTTTTCATGTCTAATATTTTTATTTTTATTTTTTTATTTTGCATACAAGTAGAAAAATTTCATGTTTACTCTCTGGGCTACCTACACCACATGGGCCCAAAAAAATTAGCCGGCATTGGGATTGAGACTTTTTTTTTTTTTTTTTTT
>QANW01010875.1:803893-821657 GCA_003254865.1 Dryas drummondii | reverse complement strand
GGGTATTGAGTTTTTTTTTTTTTTTTTTTTTAATTTTGTTGAGGGGAATCAAATTTCAGTGCAAAATAGGCAATTTCGCGACCTCTAATTGAACTATCCAACAATTACTGCTTTGGATTGAGAGTTGGACATATTCTGTTTTGTGAGATACTTGGACTCATATTCATAGCCGGGCCAAAAACATTGGTCCGCCTGAACAATTAATTATATTCGGACTTTTGGTCAAAAAAGTAAAAAAAATTATGTTCAGACTTGGGGGGCAGTACTTTTTTAAGGCTTATTCCCACAAGAAATTATAATTTTTCTCTTTTATTCTCTAAAATTTTATTTTGTGTTGCACATAACATAATTTCGTTAATTTCGTATTTTTTACCATTCAAAGTGTTGATGTGGTATCTACATATACGTGATATAAATTTAAAAATTGATTTAAATTCTAATATTTTAAGCGTTTGTTCTTTTTAGGTTTATAAAATATTCTGTTAAGCTGTCTTGCTTGTTTTATGAGATTTGGAGGTATAATCCCATATTTCAAAAATGGTAAGATATTTCTTTATATTTGGTGTCATGCTTGTTGTAGAATAGGTAATGACCCTTTAGTTTTTACCATATGATGTATGGATAATTTGGGTTGATGCCAAGAGTATCAGTTTTAACAAATTTATTTTATGGCCTCCATTTTTTTCTAATTTATGGAATATGTGGACTGAGGCCAAGAGCATTTGTTTTGACATTGATGTCTGCACATTGGTTGAGGATTTTAACGTAGTTGCCTTTTAGTGTTGTTATTTATATACTCCAAGTTTCATGGAGCTCTGATGCCTTTATAATGTTTTACAATTTTAATTTGCTCTATTCATTATTCATTTGGGATGCCTCTATTTAAGCATTAATGGCGAAAATGTCATTTGCTTAAACATTTCATTTATCTCATCACTTTGTTTGTACCTATTTATGTGAATTTTCCACGTTACTAAGAGGACTGCAAATTCTTTTGCAGGCTTGATGTTGGCATGCGGTGTATGTTGGTGCAAATTTCCGTGAGATAGATGCAACAACTTAGAAGCGGTGATCTAGCTGATCTGATGCCTTGTTGGATGATGACGCGGATGTTGATCTGAGATCTTCCTACAAATGAACACTAGATCAAAAGAGATGGACCGGTGTGGTACTAGCCAAACACGCTCCGATGATGAAGTCAGTGATGTGTGTTTGGTGGTGTTTGAATGAAAGTGAGGAAGAACAGGGAATGAACTTGGGAGAATGAGAAGAACAAGGTAAATGTTCTGGGTTTATTCTCAGCAAGTCCAAGTGTGTTTTTGGTAAGCCAAAGTTTGTGCAAGTGTTTGTTTTGTGATGGTTGGATCCTTGGCTTTGTGCATATAAGTTGGTTTATATAGACAAGGGAAGTTGTGGAGAGTAAGTTAACTGCATGTGGATGAATGGTTGAGGGGGATCCACGCGTTCGGTCATGAATAGCAGCATGCACAGCTACTCACCTCCTTTGCATTCAATGCTGCATTGAATGCAAGGATGGAAGATCAGATGGAATGCCCCAATAGTCATGGTTGTGAGCTGGAATGTCTCATCTGTAAGAGAGTCATGTTAGGTGCACTTGAGTATGGCGGTTCGTCCCAACGTGATCTTCTTTAGAATGGCGGTGGGAGGCCGAGCCGATCCGAACACATGCCCTCACGTGTAGACGTGAAACCTATGCATGATCGAATCAGATCGGATTTAGACAAGTCGGCCAAGCCAATCAGGTAGGTAGTGCAGTGATCCCCTCAAGTGAAATCTGGCCACAACTAGGATTTGAGATGATGATCACCAAAGCCGATCCGATCCGAACTGGGAATGGAATGGACTGAGTTGATGTGGTGACGTGGAGATCCAAGTCATTCGGTCATTGGGCCGGGCCGAGCCGAACCAATGGTTGAGATGATCAGGTGGTGACAAGATTGTCGAAACACGTATGATCGTGATCGGTCATTGGGCTGGGCCGAGCCGAACCAATGGTTGAGATGTGACTGGAGAAAGATGATCTCCAGATCCGAGCCGAACTGATGGTGTTCGAAAAAGATGATCTCTCGAATTCCTAGTGGATCCCAATGTCGGTTCGAATCGGACATAGGTAACCCGGAGGTAAGAGCCGATCTCAGATGTACATGTTGTTGGCATTGCTGAGCTAAGATGATGACACAGATGGCTGGGTCTGACCAAGTTGACTATTTGAAAAGTCAGAGCAAAAAAATGGGACCTGGTGGGCCACGTGTTGATCTGTGACTGGCCATTGAATCGATGTGGATTTATCCACAAACAGTGTAGAAAGTATAGGTTGAGAGGTTAGATTTCAATTTTGATTTGTTCTTCAATGTTGGGTTCATCTTCCAAATCAAATCCATTACTTGTGTAATTAGTAAAATGTCTCATAAATGTAAGTAATGTTTAATTCGGGTACAACATTTTGCATTGTGTCCATATTGAGTATAGCCAAGTGTGGAGAAATTATTCAGTGTTCCGGATGCCATGTGGTGTATCCATTCCACTCAAAAGTTGCCACATGTCCCCGTCTCCTCCCTTCTTCCTCCCCATTCTTCTGCAACAAGAAATAATTCAGAACTTGAAAACCATTTTAGGCACACACCCCATATGGTCCAACCCCAAAAAACCCACATCAAAACTCACATTTTTAGTGTGGTAGTTTCTTGAGATTGTTACAACTTTTTTATTCTTCTGTCAGAAATGCAACATTCATAATTTCCACCTGCTATATTTTTTTGTCTTGATCTACAACACACATCAATCTTTTGCTTTAGCATTAAGGCACATTTAAACAGATGAAAGCGTGGAAAAGGAATAGACTGGCAATTATTTGCAGTTCCATGTTAATCCTGCTTCATGGCTTTAAAGTTATGCTTGATGCGAGGTTCGAGTCTCCAACATGGTTCTTGCTCTTCCCTACAGGGTTCTAGTTACGGTAGGCAAAGATTTCTCAGATTTTTTTGAAGAACAGAAATGGTATTTGGTGAAGCTGAATAAGTAAGATAGGGGGAAAGGAATGTTGGAATTGCCCATGTAAGGGCAAACAAAAGTTGCATAATGTTTCAGC
Organism: Dryas drummondii; assembly: GCA_003254865.1. NCBI lineage: Eukaryota > Viridiplantae > Streptophyta > Magnoliopsida > Rosales > Rosaceae > Dryas > Dryas drummondii. The sequence goes on along the minus strand of QANW01010875.1, from coordinate 818,548 downwards.
AGCTGCATCAGTTTTTTCATATCGTTTCTGATGGGAACAACACCTTTTGAGAATTGTGTATGGTCTTAAGAGCTTTTTCCTGATATTTGACCGTTATTATTACTCTTTCACATCATAGTTGGCCTTTTTTTGTCTTTCTTTTGCCGAGCGGTTTTCAATTGAAGCAACGTTATGTACAAGTGGCATTTCATTTTCATAGACTTGGTGATAAGCACGTTAGAGCACAACATATTTGTCAGTTCCGTAGGTCCTTACTCAAGGAAAGACAATAATCATTGCATATTTCAGATCCTATGTCTTGGCACAATTTTAAATCAATGTCTATCAAACTCGAAACAATTACAGTTGCAGAGTACAGAATCTAACATGAGCATAATTTAAAGAACCCATTTTATTGAAAAAAAGAAAAAACTGATATCAAAACTGAGAAACAAACAGAAATAAATATTTGAGCCAGGGGTTACTATAGGAATGTCTTCAATTCCAAAGTACATCAGACTAACAATTATCAAATTACAAAAAATAATCAAATTGAATAAGAACAACGGTTATCCAGACCGGATTTTAACATTAAGAGTCCAATGAACCTTCCCCGCCGGCAGAGGGAGGGACTTCGGAAGGCGCAATGGCACCTCATACTCTCCCACAGTTGACAAAGGAGATGGTAGATGCACATTTTCTGGTACAATGTGTATACAAAGCTGCCTTGCCACCTAAAAGGACATACAAAATGTATCATAAAAACAAAGAAAGAAAATCAGCAGAAATATTTTGACTTGGACAACATGGCTGTTTTTTTTTCTTCAATATATTTTCAAGGAAAAAAGTTAGAATACAGGAAGAACAGAATCATACCTCAGACACAAGATCATCTATTGTCACAGGGGATTGCAATTCTATAGGGTCTTCTTTTGTTGCACGTGTACGGAACTTTTCAAGATTGATGGACCTCCGCAAAACCTGTAAAAATTTGTAAAGCAAAACATGTTAGTTCTTGTATGTATCAAACATCCAACCAGCTTTCTAAAAGATAGCTTCACCTCTCTCTCCAAGAAGAGAATAAGCTACTAAGAATCAATCTGATTAACCCTCAATTTGACACCTTTCACTCCAGAATGTCATGGAATTTCATTTCATTCCTCTTAACTCTTTCAAATATGACATTTAACTTTAACCAAGCATATCATTAGTACATCAAAAGTAACCCCATTTGTGAACTTAAATCACATATATCGCTCTTGTACAAACAATCAATATAAATTAAGCATTGATTAGAAAAAGATATAGATATAGATATTAGATAGGCTACAAACCAGACGAGCATTATCCAAACGTTTTGCCGCCTTTTCATACTCTTTCAGCTTAGCTTCCTCAGACACAGTAACTACTTTAACCTCCTCTTTTTCTTCTTCTTCTTCAGGCGGGCAAAGCTGAACAATATTCGCAGAAAGCATACCACAATCAAAAAAAAAAAAAAAAAAAAAAAAAAAAAAAAAAAACTAATGGATGAACATTGATTACATCATAAGAAAAGCAAAGAACCTTGCGCTGCTGTTTGACGAGATAAACATACTTGTCAATATTTGGGACAGCAAGCAATTTGGGCATTAAGTGGTTGCGAAAATGTCCAGGTGCAACCTTCACAGTCTCACCAGCTTTGCCAAGCTTATCTACGCTCTGAATGTGCCAAACCAATCAATCATTCACTAGATAAAATCCAAACACTAATTACTGAGTTGGAGGAGAAATGCGCACCGTTGTTAGAATAACTTCCAACTTTCTATGCCTAACTCCTTGACAAGCATATACCAGAGGATTCATCATGCGCTCCGATTCGGAGGAATGACTCTTAGTGTCTCTAATGATTTGCCGGAGAGCATTTCTGCCATTTCGTAAATAAGCCATCCCAACTCCCCAAGATTCCTTCTTCCACACATGACCAAAAAAATTTATCGGAAACCACACTTTTGATGAAAAAACCAAACAAGGTAACAAAATCCAGAGCGTGGTTTCGGTTTTCACGACTACATTTATTTTCCTTCTATCGATTTCTTGGGAACCAAACAGAAATATGGTGTGCCAGCAATTAATTTCATGGTGATGAAGAGAATAACTACGATAATTTAATATTTTTCATTTGAAAAAAAGAAAAAAAGGAAACCAAAGAAGAAGAATATGACGAACCAGCTATAACAGTGGAGCAGTAAGCTATTGCGACAACGACGGTGGCGGGAAGAGAAAGAGAGAGAGACAGAGAGAGAGGAGGGGGGCTAGGGTTTTGTGTGACGGGGATGTAAGTCACAGTGGAGAGTGAAAGAAGGCCGATGGGCAGAGGATTCAGTTCGGAATCAGCGGGTTTAAAGCAAAATATCTAAAATACCCCTGAAAGAAATTTGCATCCGCACAAGGTGAAGCGTGACAACTGACAAGGGAACTTGGAAAATTTTATTTTAGTTTCAAATAATATTAGGTATATGGGCAGCAATAAACACCAAAAAATAATATTAGGTATATCATTTTTTTTTTTTTTGGTAAACTGGGGGCCTAACGGGATATCTCATTAGAGACCCTAAACCCTAAGAAACCAGCAAGCAAGCATACAATTCCCAAGTAATAAGAGGCAGCAACCAATAGGAGAACCCTAAACCAACAAGCATATAAAACTAAATAAAAAAAGGGAGAGTAGAACCACTATACTATCGTGGTCAAGTATACTTAATGCTTTATCTATTAAATTAAATATAGATAATTTAATATATCATATTTACCCGTTATCCTGGGCGGATAGCGGGAATTGAACCCCTAAGCCAGCAAGCATACAACCCTAAAAACCCTAAACCAGCAATCATACAACCCTAAAAACGTTAAACCAGCAAGCATACAAAGCAAAATACCCTAAACCAGCAAGCAACAACCCTAAAAACCCTAAACCAGCAAGCAACAACCCTAAAAACCCTAAACCAGCAAGCATACAACCCTAAAAACCCTAAACCAGCAAGCATACAAAGCTAAAAATAGTTTCCGAGCAGCATGAATACAAACTCTTTAAAACCCTAAACCAGCAAGCATACCAATAGGAAAACCCTATCTAGTTCCCAAGTAAAAGCTCCAATTACAAACCTAATCGCAGTTCAGTGAGAGAGGGAGGCAGCAACCAAGAGAGATAGAGCTGAGTTGGTCAGAAACCCTGAGAAATCTGAGACAAAAAAGTGATAAATTAACATCAACACCACCTAAATCAGAATATACATCAACACCACCTAAATCAGAATATAAATCCGAAACCCTAAGAAATCAGGTTTTCACTTTTTAGGTTTTTACTTTTGTCTGGGTTGATTTTAGTAATTTAGACAATAAAACCAAATTAAAACAATATAAACTATAATATAGGTTTAGTAACTTTGTGTTATAACTTTATATACTAGTAAGTAACAACTAATAACTAGTATACAACTTTAATCTTATAACTTTATATAACTACTAACTAGTTTATATAACTACTAACTAGAGTATTCATCAATTATTAAGAATGAGAACACTCACACAAATCAGAGCCCATATAAGTCACACAAATCAGAGTACATAATTTTCTCCCAACAAAATGGCAAAAACAATTTACCAAGATTGAGTCACACAAATCAGAGTACATACCAAGAATGAGAACCCAAAACAATTTACATTTGTTATATAAATTACATAATGTTACTTACGGGGAAAAACCACTCCAAAAAAATCATACATTACTATGAAGAAAAAGCCCTAATTTACATTTACATGTACATTACAACCCTAATTTCATACCTGATGTGCACTGGCAGCTCGGTGAGACAGGGAGCCTTTTGATCTGAGAAACGAAATTAGCAAATTAACATCAAAATAAGCTAAAACTTGAAGACCCTAACACTAAGTTGGACCGACATTCACCGAAATTCAAAGGAAAAAAATTGAAAATAAGGGGGAAGAATGAGAAATTAAGCCAAATTAGCCCTAATTTTCCATACCCATGTACTAATTAAGAACCCTAATCAATGAATTAACATTAGAATATCAAAACCCATTCAACCCCAAACTTAAACTTTCAATAAATTGCACCAATTTTTGAGAGTTGCGGCACCCAAACTTTGAGCAGAACCTTCAATCAGCAGCTGTGAGCTTTGTGAAGGTGAGTCTCCTCTTTCTATGTCTCTGTCTCGCTCTCTCGCTCTCTCTGTTTCACTCTCTGTGTCTCACTNTCTCTCTCTCTCTCTCTCTCTCTCTCTCTCTCTCTCTCTCTCTCTCTCTCTCTCTCTCTCTCTCTCTCTCTCTCTCTCTCTCTCTCTCGTAACACTGTCTCACACTCACACTCACTCTCTCTCCCTCTCTCTCTCCCTCTCTCCCTCTGTTTGTGCTCAAGCTTTGTAAAGATGTTAGGTTTGGGCTGCTATCTCATTGATTAATGAGTGTTGGGCTTATAATAGATTTTTAATTAGTGAGTTTAGGCTCAAACTTTTACCACCAAATTTTGGGTTTAAAATAATATTAAGAGTTTGGACTCTAAATTTCCTAGTTTTTTGAGTGAGTTTTTTATTAGTAAAATATTGCAATTTTACATTCTAATTTAATAAGGATAACATTCTAATAATAATTAAAAAATGCATAAAAAATGGTTTATAATTTAAACTAATAATACTTATATTTATATAGTTTACTTGTTTTTATAATAGCTATGTTTTTATAATAGCTATGTTTTTATAATATCCTCTAAATATCATTGACTTATCATATAGACCCAAATTTATGACACTTATATGTTTAAATCATGCATTGATGATTGATTTAACATATTCTGAAATTTTATTAAAAAATTATGTGTTTTGAAGTCAATATCTATTATTTTGTGGACAGTGGCCGATATATATAATGATATTGATATTTTCTTATTTTGGAGTCTCGATAATATCCTCATGGCCAATATTTTGAACATTAACGCTAACAAAGAATTAGAAATCAAAACCCTAAATTCTAAATCTCTAAATCGAACCTAGGTTAAAAATTACCTTTCAAATTGGCTATGGGAGACCCTAAGAGAGGTTGTGAAGATGGGTAAGATCAAGAGAGGCAACGGGTGAAAATTGATTTGATGATAGGTAAGAGAGAGAGAGAGAGAGAGAGAGAGAGAGAGAGAGAGAGAGAGAGAGGATTCAACGAGTGAAAAGGGCGGTGAGTGAGGTGAGGCGAGTGTGTCGAGATCGAGGGTGAGGTCACTGAGGTGAGGACTTCTAATTCTTGTTATGTTTATTTTTGTGTTTTATGAATTTTGTCTTTTATAAATTATTTTGTACTTTTATGAATTTTGTATGTTATAAAAATGTTTAAGTAAATTACTCTAAAGTCCATTTTACAACTTTTAATAATAAATAAACTCACCTTCAAAGTTGAAATGATAAATAGGTCCACTTTTTACAAATATAGCTCATGTTATCATGAGAGTTTTCGTCAAGTCATGGTGGAATGTGACTCCCAATGTGTTGTTCAATTGGTTTCTTCCTCAGTTGATGTGAATCACCTTCTTTTCAGCCTTGTTTCTTGTTGTCAGAGTCTTATATGGAAGAATTGGGTTTGCTCTATTAGTCATGTTTATTGAGAGGCCAAGTTTGCTGCTGACTTTATGGCTAAGTTAGCAAAGTTGAGTCATGATCTTGAGTTGGGTCTTCATGTTTTTTATTCTCCTCCCCCTTCCATTGCTCCCCTTTTAGCTTATGACCTCTTGGGTCTAGGCAGTGTAAAACCTTTACATCCATAGCATACACAAGACACAAGTAATATAGATAATCATTGAGGACTGCAGCATAACCAAATACACGTATACAATAAGCATATGACTTACCAGGTGAAGCCATGAACTTGATTGGAATTCTAAGAGTAGCAGTCTTCCAGTCACAGCAATAAAAACAACCTCTCTCTAATGGGGCAGAAGTAATAAGTATCGATGCTCTCTGTGACCAGAGACCATTGCTTTTATAGAGTCAAGTAGAATCCTAGCCCCCCCATCAAGGTGTGACGAATTCATATCCTCATTGGACTCTACCTCTGATTTTTCTGCAGGCTTGTCTTGCATATTGTGTTATTGCTTAAGGTATCTAAGTCTCCTAATTTCATCCACATTAGTAAACCAAATAGGTGAATGAGTAGTTAATTTTTCCTAATGTTCCAATTGCTTATGGACTAAGCAGCGTTGATCACATACTGATTCCTACAAGGACAAAGAATGTCCACTTAAGTCTTACATTCTTCCACTTGGACAATCATTGTTCCTTATCAGTAATATTACTCAACACTGCAAGCAATCTGCAGGTGCGTTGGACTTTGATTAATCAAACAAGACTTAGGCCAATGTTTGTCAAAATGCATCATTATACATCATACTATAAACAGTAACAAAGCTATTAAATGTTAAAACCACTTACAATCATTGATGTTTAAAAATACATCTTACAAAAGTCATCAAGACAATAAATGAAAATATAGTTTACAAAAGTTCATCACAGTACACATAACCACTACATTTGTAAACTTGGTCCTTCTGAAAATTTTGCTTTCCTATATGCAAAATAACTGTAAACTTAATAGCAAGATATCTTTATGCATGATCAATTAGTGTACAGATGCCACTATCTATATTGATATGTAAGACATTGTCAAAATAAATAAATAAATAAATAGGCATTCATGCAGATACCTTTAATGAATGTATACTGTTAGTTTCTATGATTTGTTATATTGGCTATTTTCCTTGTCAAAACCATTGTATTTATTTTTATTTAATCACTCACATGCTCTAGGCTAGATTAAAGACAAGATCAGTTGTATTGAAGAAGTCAAGAATGAACAAAGACTCAAGGTATACTGCACTTCATTCATTTCATGAAAATAACAGTTTTTTGTGTATTTGACTAGTCATTCACTGAACATAAAGAACAATGTTTTTCACGTACAGTGGTTGATACTTAAGTGACAATCACTGCAGTGGGGTCATTTCGGGTTTTACTTTTAAAGCCCATTTCATTGAAAGCCCATTTTCTGTTTTTTACTAAACATGCATGTGCATTGCACATGGCTTGGTTCCCCCACTGTATCAATCAGATCTGATTGCATCTAAGTCATTCACGCCACACACTTACACACACATCAGCACTATTCATCATCTTCTCCATTTCTGATTTTTGCAAAATAAAGCAGCTTTTGATTTTACACCTCCTCATTCATATCCTTAGCAATACTAGGATACCCCTCTAGGACAAAAGGAATATGCCCTCTTTCCGTCTCTTGTGAACATCCATTGAATGGTTTCCACGTGGCTCGGGCAAACATGAAAGTTGTGTGTGTGTACGGGTATATGGTATGTCAGTTCAGACTTCTTTTTGCGGGTTGATGAGCATATTTTCAGTGGGTATTTTTGTGTGTTTATGCCTGGGTATTTTGGGTGAGTGCTCATCCTTTATCAAGTAAGAAAATGCTTTTGATTTTCAAAAACTAAATGATTTTCTTAACTTGTTTTTCATCAAAAATCTGAATGGGTTTGAGTGTTAGTTAAATCTTTTCATATATTTTAAAACACATTCATTTAGATTTTTAGTTGAAGGATTCTCCATTAGCCTTTTCATGTCTCTTGCTTGAGAAGGCTGATTTTTATAGAATCCAGATTTACACATCATTTCTCATCCATATCATTGAATCCACTTGCTTGGAAGCAATCGGTGCCGTGCGTTGAAGAGCCCAAGAAGGTGCTGCCAGCGACATGAAGATTGATTGATAGCTTCAAGGAGTTTGCACAAGAATGCACAATGGTAAAAAGCTGCCACTTAGTATTAGGACTAGAGTGATTGAGCTTGTTGTGTGATTGCTTGTATCGAAACCCTTGATATTGGATTGCTTGGTCAGCTGGAAAAGACCCATAGTTTTTAACCGTTAGTGGTTTTCTGGGTGAACAATCTTGTACCTTGTTTGTGGTTTGTTTCCTATGTGTTGCTGATTATTAATCTGGAAATAACTTTACAAGATCACACACTTCACTTTAGCATGTTAACTTAGACCATGAATGCTAAATGAAAGTTTGATAAATCTGCCCACACACCACTTTAGTTGTTGATAGCACTGGGATGCCTACATTGATGGATCCTCTGAGTGTATAGGATGTCACTTGATCCTTTGGTGTGTTTGATTTGTGTTGTTTACAAAAGTGATTTTTGGTTTTAGAAGTCAATCTGGAGTTTCATATTTTAGTTACTGAATCGTCTGAGTTGTGTCTGTTTGACTAGTTCCTGAATGATCACATAAATCAAAAATTGGGGTCCGATCACTGAAAGTGAAATTAATCAAGTTTATTAAGTGAATAGATCACCTAATACAAACTTTCATATATATATAAAACTGAAAACTGAAGTCTAAAGCGAAAATTGTAATAATTGAATGAACAAATTAAAATCATGATAGGTCTCATCCAATTTAACATATTTGAAAATGAAATTCAATTACTGAAGGAAAAATTGAAAACAATTAATAGGAATTGTGAATAGCTCCCATTATTCCTAAAACTCCCACTGAATTGCTGCATCTAAACTCTCAAGAACTCCCAAATGAGCCACGTGTTGTTTGAAAACATTAACTGCTAAAGGCTTAGTAAAAGAATCTGCCAGCTGATCTTGTGTGTTAACATGCTCAATTTGCAATTCACCAGCCTTGACATTTTCTCTAACCATCAAGTATTTGGTTCCAATGTGTTTTGACTTGGAAGTCCTCTTGTTATTCTTTGAGAAACTGACAGCCCCACTGTTGTCACAATATATCTTGATGGGGTTTGACACTGATTTAATCATCCTTACATCTAACATGAAATTTTTCAACCATATTGCATGAATGGCTGCTTCATATAATGCAACATATTCTGTCTGCATAGTCGAAGTAGTGGTTAAGGTTTGCTATACAATTTTCCATGAAATGGCAGCCCCTCCAAACATAAAAACATACCCTGTAGTTGATCTCAAGCTGTTTGCACATCCTGCAAAATCAGAATCAGAATATCCAACCAAATATAAATCTTGTACTCTCCGAAAAACCAACATGTAATCCTTTGTTCTTTGCAATTAATACCTTAGAACCTTCTTACCTGCAATCCAATGGGCTTGGCTTAGATCAATTTGATACCTACCTAACATACCTACAGCAAAAGCCAAATCTGGTCTAGTGCACATTTGTGCATACATAACAGACCCGACAAGTGAAGCATATGGCTTATCTTTCATAAATATTATTTCTTGCTCATTTGTAGGACATTGTTCCTTGCTGAATTGATCTCCCTTTGACATTGGTGAGTCACCAGGCTTGCAGCTCAACATATCAAATCTTTTAAGTATCCGTAAAAGGTATGCTTGTTGTGAGAGTCCTAGAAGAAAATTCTTCCTATCTCTTTTTATTTCTATCCCTAGAACATAAGAAGCTTCTCCAATGTCATTCATTTCGAATGTTTCTGACAGAAAGTCCTTGGTTTCTTGCAGCAGTACCTTGTTGCTACTTGTCAGCAGGATATCATCCACATAGAGCACCAGAAAAGTAAAATCATTGCCACTCACTTTGAGATATATGCATTCATCAGATGGATTTTCTGGAAATCCATATGATGTGATAACAGAATCAAACTTAACATACCACTGTCTAGAGGCTTGCTTGAGTCCATAAATAGATTTCCTTAATCTGCAGGCTAAATGCTCTTGTCCTTTCTTTATGAAACCTTCAGGCTGAGACATATAAATCTCCTCCTCTAATTCTCCATTCAGAAATGCAGTCTTGACATCCATTTGATGAAGCTCCATGTCTAAATGTGTCACCAAAGCCATGATTGTCCTAAAAGCATCCTTGCTCGAAACAGGTGAAAAAGTATTTGTGTAGTCAATTCCTTCTTTTTGAGTGAAACCCTTTGCTACAAGCCTTGCTTTGTATCTCTCTATGCTACCATCAAGATTTCTCTTGGTTTTAAAAATCCATTTACATCCAATTGTTTTGAAACCTTGTGGAATCTCTGTTAACTCCCATACTCCATTACCATACATTGAGTCAATTTCTGCTTCCATCGCTTCTTTCCAATCCTGTGAGTTTACATTGTTCATTGCCTGAGTGGAATTTCTTGGGTCAGATTCTGCTCCTATGTCAAATTCAACTTCTTGCAGGTATAAAACATAGTCATCTGAGATGGCTGGTTTCTTTTGTCTAGTAGAATGTCTCCTTGGTGCTTCTTGAATGGTCTGTTGAATCTGAAAGTTGTTTTGTTGTGAAATGACATTGTTTGCTTCTTCTTGTGGTTGCAAGATAACTGTATGTTCTGGTATAGAAACAATCTGTTCAGATATTGGAAAATTTAATTCCAATATCTCGGTCTGCATTTCACCATTTCTATAAGAGTTCGATTTCTCCTCTCAGCAACTCCATTTTGCTGAGGAGTGCCCGGAGTGGTGTATTGAGCTTTTATGCCATGTTCTTGTAGGTATTGTGCAAACGACCCCATGTTTTGACCATCTTCACTATATTTGCCATAGAAATCACCCCCTATCAGACCTTACAATCTTAATAGATTTTTCAAGTTGCTTTTCAGCTTCCAATCTGAATATCTTGAAGGCCTCAAGTGATTGAGACTTTTCAGATAAAAGAAATAAGTTGCAATACCTTGAATAATCATCTATAAAAAGAATGAAGTATGAGTTCTTGCAGATGGTCTTACACGAAAATGGGCCACATATGTCTGTGTGAATTATCTCCAGCAAACTAGTACTTCTTTTAGCTCCCATTTTTCTGGAACTTGTAGTTTTCCCTTTTATGCATTCGATACATTCACCAAAGTCTGAAAAGTCTAGTTTTGGAATGCATTTTTCCTTAACTAGTATTTGCATTCTTTCTTTGGATATGTGAGCTAATCTTTTGTGCCACAAAACTGATGAGTGGTAATTTAATCGCGGCCTCTTGTTTGCAGTTAACATATTGATCTCATTTATATCATGCTTGTCAGAACAAATAAGTTTCTAGTGATCATTAATCAACAAAGCATTGCCAATAACAGTAGAGAGATGAAATAATTGCAAACCATTTTTATTAATAGCAAAATCAATATCTTTCCTAATCAACTGAACAACTGAAATTAAATTCCTTCTTAATGAAAGTATAACAAAAACTTCTTCTAATTCTAAAAGGAAACAAGTTCCTAATCTAATACTAATAGCTCCAATGGCCTTGACTGCTACTGGCATCCCATTTCCTACTCGAATATTGATTTCATCCTTCCTTGGTGTCCTCATTCTTGTGATACTCTGCAAGGAATTTGCAATATGAATGGGTGAGCCTGTATCAATCCACCAAGAATTAATAGGAGAATCAACTAAATCAATTTCTAAGTAGAAACAGTAAGGATTACCTTTCTTAATCATCCATGTTTTCCCTTTTTCAAAATCTTTCTTAAAATGGCCAAGCTTGTGACAATGAAAACACTTTGATTTGCTTGTTTTCACTGCCTTAAGGCCATTTGTCCTTGATTTGGAGCTGCTAGATTGGTATGATGTTTCTTTTGAAAAGTGCTTATTGTTTTTGAAAACCTTCTTACCAGAATTATTGCTACCTTTTTGCACAAAGTTGACCTCTGCCAGTGCTTTTCCCCTTCTTGTTCCTTTCCTCTTCTTGGACACACAGGCCAATCAATTCATTGAGTGTCCATTTTTCTTGAAGTGCACTATAAATAGTGATAAGATGTTCATACTGATTTAGTAGTGACATCAGTTCTTGATGAACAATGAATTCATCAGCTATTGGTATTTTCAAGGCTTTCAACTTAGCTGCAATGTCAATCAGTGACATGATAAACTCTCTTACACTACCTTCTCCATCGAATTTCTGACCAGTCAATGCAGCCATTAAGTTGCTTGTTTCAGCCTTTTCAGATTCTTTATACTTCTCACTAATGGCTTCAAGATAAGCCTTCGCATTCTCATTGTCCTCAATTCCACCCTTGACGATGTCAGCCACAACCCTCTTCATGATTAACAGTGCCATTCTATTTGCCTTTTCCCATTTCTCAAACTTAACCTTTTCTTCTTGAGTGCTTTCTGGTGTTAGTGCAGTTGGTTTGTTCTCCCTGGGTGGCAGGTCCAAATCATTGAGTCCCAGCACAATTTCAATGTCTTGCTTCCACTTCTTGAAATTGTGACCATTGAGGGGTTCAATGCTAGTAAAACTCATGGAAGCTGCATATTGAAACTGAATAGATCAAAACAATACTAAAATTTGATTATAAGTGAGTATTTATCTCATACCCCATACTGCATACATTCCTTGATGCATGAATCGAATTTTGTTGTTCATGCAGCAGGGACTTTATGTTCTGTATGATGTTATGATTCTGATATAAAATCACTTGTTTTGAGTGTTCTTATCTGCAGTTTGTCTGGCAGCAAGAGCAATCAAAAGAAAAAACCGACCTTATATCCAGATCATAACATAATAATCCTGACCTTGAGTAAATTTACAGGATTATGATTAAGTGATCTTCATCTAAAAAATGTCTTGAGTATAGTAGTCATATTGCAGAAGGATTTATGATTTCTAACAGCATGAGAACAGGTGATCAAGACATATATCAATAATCAATGATAAATTATGAAAACTGAAATATATATCAGTACAGCAGCGGAATCAGAAAATATATATATATATATACATGACTTGAAAACATGTTATGTCAGAATTAAAGTGTAATTCTACATCTTAGATACAAAAACATGTGATGTATGTAGCATGTAAATTAAAAGCATATTTGAAAGTCATGTACAAAATCAATCAAAATTATTTTCATACAGGAGAACAAAACAGAGTATCAACCAAAAAGAAAAAGAACTATGTAGTCGATTAAAAAATTTCTTATGTAATATGGTAGAATCAAGGAATGAAATTTTGTTTTTTGGAGTCACCGAAATTTTATCACATACCCAATTATTTTCGGTAATTATTTCGGCGAAATTTCAGAAATTTCGCGAAAGTTCGGCGATTCGGCGAAATTTCTCGAAATTTCGACTAGGTTTGGGGGAAAATGGGCTGGTTTCGGGAAAATTGGCAAAATCTTCGATCTGCCGCTGTGTGGGGTCGTCGGAGCCAAGGAAGCACATGGGCAGACTCACCGTGACGAGAGGAAGACAACCCAGGTGATGGGAGGTCGCGTCGTCGTCGAAAAAGTGAGATCGCCGTCGGAGCTCCAAGAATCGGCCTCAGCTGGTTCGCGAGTCGAGGGAGGTTTCTTGGCTGCGCCGCCACCAGGGGAGGAAGAAGGAAGAACGGCGAGGAGATCTGAGTCGGTCCCGTTGCCAGCCATGGCCGGACGCGCCGCCACGCGCCGGTTGCAGGCGTGGCGAAGGTGAGAGGCGCGCGAGAGAGAGAGAGAGAGAGAGAGAGAGAGAGAGAGAGAGAGAGAGAGAGAGAGAGAGAGAGGGAACCGGGAGAGAGGAGAGAATGGGATAAAAATTTGGTTTTTGGGTTTTAAAACCCCTTTTGTAAAAATTATAAAATTGCCCTTTACTTCAAATGTCCGTAACTTTCAAACCATAACTCCGATTGACGCGTGCTACGTGTCTACGAACCCGTGAACTCGAGACCTATCCAACGTGTCCAAAGTCCGAATCAAAAGTCCACTAAATTTAAAAGTTAACTTTGGGTCAAGCCTAATTTAAAACAAAAATAATTAAATAATTAAAATTAAATTAAAACCTTTTTAAATTCCAAATAAATTCTCAAAATTCTTAAAATAAATTCTCAAAATATTTAAAATAATTATCTGAAAAATACAGGGTCTCACAAAAAAGGGGCTGGGTTTGGGTGGAGAGGGGCAGGGAAGGGCTGGGTGAGGGGTGTGTGTCGAGGATGGACTGGGTTGGGGGGAGAGAGGCAGGGGGCTGGTGCTTGGTATGGATACCCTAAAGGGCCTAAATCATAATATTTTATACCATATGGTCAATATCTTAAAAAACATACAGTATATAGGGTTTAGTGCATAGATTATAGAGTATAAAGAGTATATAGGGTTTAATATTAAGGTTAGTGTATAAATTATAGAGTATAAAGAATATACTGATTTCATTATTCATTATACTAATTTTGTTTAACAGTATTTGCCTCCAACGCGCATTATATTCATCTTATATCACATGAAACCTATTATATAATTTGGTTTCTTCAATATTTTTTATTAATATAGTAGATAATATGTTAAATAAACATATGTTCAAGTTTCATTCAAAATTTTCGTATTTTGATAACAATTTCCGTCGTTTTTATCTAATTTTATCGAAATCGAAATTTTAATCAAAATTTCCACAAAAATTTCCGTCGAAATTTCCATAAAAAATTTCCTCAAAACCGAAATTTTACTCATTGGGTAGAATGCAATACAACAATGTACTCTGAATCTTGGTCTTTAGATTGTGTAGATTGGCTCTGATACCACATGTAAAACCTTTACATCCATAGCATACACAAGACACAAGTAATATAGATAATCATTGAGTACTGCAGCATAACCAAATACACGTATACAATAAGCATATGACTTACCAGGTGAAGCCATGAACTTGATTGGATTTTAAGAGTAGC
>QANW01010875.1:784633-803865 GCA_003254865.1 Dryas drummondii | reverse complement strand
GAGTGAGTCTGCCATGTAACAAAAAAAAAAAACAGCTCATGTTATGCTTTGTTCCGTGTTTTTTGCAGCAAGCGCTCGATGGGTTTTTTTTTTTTTTTTTTAAAAAGAGAGAAATTGCCATTGTCAATTATTGTTATTTCCACTATGTGACATTGGCAATTTATAGGGTATTTGTGCAATTTAAATAATTATTGTCATACAGTAACAATGATTGCCATTGTTTGATAATGGCATTTTGTACTGAATGCTCGGTGATGGTGCCGAGCGCTCGGTGAATTAAAGTGGACTAGTCAGTCACCGTATTTTTTAGGTGGGTCGACTGATTAGGGTATTTTTCATTTTGGACATAAAAATAAACCCTAAATGTTTTATATGTTATATATATAAACTATGTAATAAACATATAAACTATAATAATATATATAAACTAAAACAAAAAAAAAACCTTAAGGTTTTCATTTCAGTGAGTCATCGCTCACTCTCTCTCTTTCTCCCCCTAAGGTTTTGATTTTGATTCCTGCTAGTTAGTAAATACGTTTATGGGAATCAACATTATTTTCATTCCAATTCATGACAGTTAGTAAGCACATTAATGAAAATGATTGATTCTGATTCCTACTCATTCATATTCTTACTCATTTCGATTCTTACTCATTCTGATTCTTACTTATTATGATTCATGCTCATTCTGATTCCCGTTTAGTAACCCTAAGGTTTTTAGTTTCCATGGTTGCAAATACTCAAACCCAAACTCATTCCTCATCCCACTTGAGCAAATAACCCATAAACCCGATATCGTCGCTCACTCACTCTCTATCCCCGCTCGATCTCTCTTTGTCCCTGCTCTCGCCGCTCAATTTCTCTCCCTGGATCCTTCTGTCTCACCGTTGCTCGATCACCGAATATTCAAACCTACCGAACCGATATGATCAGTTAACCGAACCTGTCAGTTTTGCCCAGCCACGATTCAGTTTCCATTCTAGAAATAGCCATTTCGAGAGCTCGGTTTGGTTACTGGTATTTTCTTACTAGTTCGGATAACTAAACCGTGTGCACCCTATTTCTTATTGACCTCTCTGTCATGGACTGTGCTATAAGCTCGACCATAGATAATGCTACAAATTGCGGTGCCTCTTGAGACGCTGCAAACTTCATTGCTCTCTTGATTTTTAAGTTTTTTTTTTCAATAGTTTGCATCGAATCGTCAATCTATACCACCTATTTTTTCGATATCGTTCATTTTTCATAATATTTCAATATTTATTGTTTTTAGTTATTTCGGTTTAGTTTCAATTATTTCAATTTTTAAGTAAAACTTGTTGAAAAAAACTTAAAATGAAAATTAAATTTAATACATGCCCAACACCATATGTATGAAATGAAAGTTTATCCCACATTTCATCATGATTGTGCAATTAATGATCCCAAATTACACTACATAATATAGAAAGATAAATAAACTTATAAAGTGTGCTAACATAATAAAAAAAAAAAAAAGCAAATGGCTAATCATAGTAGAGTCTTTAGGGTGGCTACTCTTGAATTTATCATATTAAACATCATAATAAGAATGCATGAAAGTATCATGTTCATCCTCTTTATCTTCAAAAGCTTATGCAAAGTCACTTTCATATACTAGTATCAATAACATCTTAATTTTCACCAATCTGCAAATAACTATGCAAAAGATTAAATAATTGGATCAATTTCTCATTGTACCAACCCAACACAAATTACACTAGAAATTTGAAATTTTGTTGGTTGTGAACTTAAGAAGTCTAAAGGAAAGTTTAGTTATGAGACTCAAGAAATTGTTCTAAGCCATTTTAGAGTCAATAAGAATTTGGAGGATTTTCGAAATTTATTGCAAGTGTTAATGATTTTTGATGAATTAATTGAAGTTATTAAGGATTTATTAGAATTATTGAGAATTATTTGGAAATATTTAAATTAAATTGAATCAATTTCGGGAACTGAAGTTTGAATTTGAGGCAGTAGAAAAATGGTACAAGTCAAGAGGAGCTTATAGGAATTTTCGAAACACTTTTCAGAAACAGATTCGTTATTGGTGAATATCTTAAAAATTTGGATGCAAATGCCCTTGATAGGAAAGTTTTGAATTTTACAAATGACCTATATAAAAAATTAAATAATTTGGCTGTAATTTTGGTATAGTTGGATATAGCTTGAGCTCACAAGCATGTAAGTGAAAACAAAACTCGAATCAGACATAAATAAAGTAACAACTGTTTTAAGTGTAGGGCCATAATTATAAAAGTAGCGCTTGGGCGAAAATATACATAGAATTTTTGACATAAAAATGTTAGAAAATCACACCAAAGCCCAAAAACTCACTGGAATTCTCTCAAGCCAGCCCGCCCAAATTCAATTAAAGAATTCATGGGTTGTGCGACACTACCCTGTGGGTTCTCCGCCATCCACCATCATAGGCGGCAATTCATGTAGGCTTTTCTTCCTCACGACTACGCTGATCTCCATGTCACATTGGATTTTCCAAACAATCATCGTGTGCAACAAATCAAGGCCAAAAAGGTTACTGGCCGAAACTTTCTTCCCCAAGATTTCAACTATTTCTTAATCAGCCTTCAAGCTTGAAGTAACTGACCCTTTACCCTCTTTGAAAACCCTTTGCAAGTTGGATTCGAGTAGAGAGAGACTGAGTTCTAGTAAGACCCAAGACCAAGATCCATCTTTTTGTTGGTATTCAACCTATTTAACGTTGGTGAATCTTGTTGTTACTAGATTGTGATATGCTAGATCCTTTTTGAAGCTTTGGAGAAGAAGAAATCGTCACTTTGCTTTGGGATTGGAATAGATTAGCTCAAAGCCTAACATAGGATAAGTAAGACTTAGGTTAATTGTACCCTTATCCTTATTGTGAGAACTTCAACTTTGAGCTTTGTTGTGACAACCATTGAGGGATTTCAAGGGAATGCTTCTTGAAGCTTGCATAGTGGAAACCTATTGAGTTCCTCTCAAAATCGAGTTATACTCTAAGGTAAGAGGACTTTCATTGAGTTGTGAAGCCTGTAAAACCCCTTTGAAATTTCGTTTAAGTATGTTTGTAACGCCCCGAACCTCGGGCCCATAAAAATACTTAACACCTTGCCATTCAAACTTTTTTTTTTTTTCAAATAATGAGCCATGCACTTAACATAATAAATAAATACGTTTAATAAATCAGAGTGTGAACCCAAAAAAATTTATTCAAAATCACTGTATAAAATCAATCACATAAATCAAAGTCAAATGGGTCCCACTGCCTCGTCTTCTCCTCACTACCTCATCATCCTGCATAACCTGCAAAACAACCACAACTACACTGCACCATGTCCATGGTACACCGGGTCATTCAAACAAACAACCCAGTAAGCTTATTAGAGCTCGTATGAGTGAAATAACTTAAATAATAACCTCAATAATTCTTCAATTTCCATAATCAATAATAATCCATAAAAATATCTATAAATATTCAATCACATTATAATTCTATCACCAATCATCCAAGCATCAAGATAAACATAATTCCTCAAATTCACATCAAATCTCACCAATAATAATAATAATCATTTTGCAATTCAATTGCCTAATCGTCAACTATTAACCTCAACATCAAATCATTCTCGTCTTAATTTAATAACCTCAATGCATAATCATCCTCATTCTCATTCTCAAAGATTCAAGCCTAAACTTACCAAGTTCTAGCCAAACCAAGTCCTAGCAAACAAAAGCATACACGCAGGCAAAGCAAACAATTAAGCTAACTAATTTCACTCATAGTTTAACCACATAAAAGACGGAAATGCCATTCACGGGGCCATTGCTAGGGTCGACGACCAAAACTCGTTGGAAATGGCCAAAATCGGCAACGGAAGTCGGCGACTTACTTGGCTTCTCGAGCTCATTGCTCCGTTGTGGAGCCTCGTATGGACGAACAAAGACCATGGCTAGACTCACCATGATGAGGGGAACAAAGCCAGTAGGTCCGGCCATCCAATTTCTGTCGGAATAGTGAAATCGCGGTGGTGCAGCGGCAACCTTGGTGGTGTCGAATCGTCGTTGTGGAGCGTCACCAGTGTGAGGGAAAGGCACAGGAAGACTCGCCGTGAGAAGAGGAGAAGGACCCAGGTGCTCCGACGCCGGTGGCAGAGGCGGTTGCTAACTGTGCAACAAGAGGTGCGCGAGAGAGAGAGAGGGAGAGAGAGAGAGAGAGAGAGAGAGAGAGAGAGAGAGAGAGAGAGAGAAAATCTGATTTTTGGGTTTTAAAACCCCCTTTCATAAAAGTTACAAGTGTGCCACTCACTTCACATGTCCGTATCTTTCAAATCGTAACTTCGATTGACGCGTGCCGCGTGTCTACGAATTCATGGACTCGAGATTTTTCCAACGTGCCCAAAATCAAAGATGAAAGTCTATTAGTTTTAAAAGTCAACTTTGAGTCAAGCCCAATTTAAAACAAAAATTTAAATTTAAATCAAAACTCTTTTTATTTTCCGAATAAATCTTAAAATCCTTAAAATAAATATTCAAAATATTTAAAATAATTATCTGAAAAATACGGGGTCTCACAGTGTTGGTATGCTTGGTTTTGGAAAGGGAGTCTAAAGTTCTGAGTTTTGCACAAAAATCCAATTTTCTTAATTTTGGTAGTCTTTGACCCTGTTGCAAACTTTTTGAAAATTGCATTGTTTGGTAAGGTAGCTAGAACTGATTTTTGATAATCTAAAACTAGACACCATAATGGTTATTTCAAGATAAAAATCACCTCAATTCGACCTCTGATGCATTTTTTGTGCAATTTCTAAGCTTGCCTTGAAAATCTGAAACCTAACAACAACTTCCCTTTTGCATATTATGTTTTTAACCTATCCTTGTGTTCCATGTGACTTTGTCTTCAACTGAGATTGTTAGGATGATATTAGACTACTAAAGATGAGTTTTCTCACTTAAAACCATGTGGTTTATGGCTGTAAGATTCCTTTCACGTACTCAAACTTTGGATTTGGAGGATGACTAATGCATCCAAATATTAGGCTTGAATGAATATTGATAAAAGTGTACCAATCCACAGCTCCAAAACGCATGATACTTTTTGTGCCTAAACCTTGTATATCTAGTATTATTCCACCAATTTTCATATCAATTGAAATTGTAGTTATTTTTCAATAAATCTGAGAGTAACACCCTACCCTACTGAGCCTATTTGTAAGCAATTAACAAGAAACCCTCTTACTTGACCTTTTAAACAATCTGAAACTTTGTGAACACTCTTTGAGGTCCATCTAAAGCTTATTCGGGTCTTCTCATCCTTAAACTAATCATTTGATATCTGGAACAATTCTTACTTGCCAAACAAGCATGCTACGCAGTGAAACTTTAACTTTGGACTTGAGTGTGACTTAGTGTGTGTATGTGTTCTTTTACAGGGCCTTGTTAATTTCTAAGAGCTTTGGAGTTGGGGGTAGCTACGTAAAAAGGTAGGGGGAGTATTGCTTGCTCAAATTAAGTTTTCTAGAAAATTAATGAATGAAATGTCTTGTTTGTGCTTGTGCTTTTGAATGATTGATTGGATATGCCCTTATGCTTGTGATGTTTTATGTCTTGTTTGTTTAATATTGTGAAATATGAAATCAAATTACTTGATGCATGACTCTTGGTTGCTACTATGACATGATGATTGTATGCAAATATACTTGCTTGTGAGAGATGGCCGGAATGGTTCCTTGCCTATTGTGTGAGAGAAATCTCATTCATGGTAATTAACATGTTGATAACTTCAACTTACTTGATGCAAGATTTGGTTTTGAATGCCTAGGAAGACCATTGAGTTCAATGACCCTATGGCCCTAAAGATGAGATCCTTGGAAGGGCTCAGGGAAGAGAAGGGTGATGCCCGTGTGCATGTCCTTTTGGAAACTTCTTGTTTGTTTCCATTTAAGTTCTTCTTTTAAGTTGTTATCTGAATATACTTGGCTTTGTAATTGATTTTGGAATTGTAATGATTTAAATGATGGTTGGGAAGTGTGTGTCTACTACTAGGTACATCCGAGAGGACTAAATTTAAGATAGGTGATTAACCTAAGTTGAAGTGATTAAATCCTAAGTGAGCGAACTCGATTATTAGACCCTAATCGTGTTGTTTGACTACTTGATATTTGTGAACCCCAGTAAAGAATATAGAAAACATAAATGGTTAGGTTAAAGGTCTAAATACCTAGACAAGACGGAGTGTCGTTATTTAACTAAAATGAGTAGAACTATAGAATTAAGGTTAACTAATGACTTTATTTGGACTTATTCTTGTTGTGATGTACTCAGCTACCTCATACAAAAGAACTATTTACATAAATGGACTTAAGTAAATATAGTAATATGATTAATGACCCCCTGTGTGAATAACTTAATTGATTGGTTGTTATAATATCATTGTGCACTATTTGATACATTGATTGGTTAATACAATGGAATATGCATTCATGCATCATCATTAATCTCATCAAGTATTTGTGGAACTAATGAGAATTTAGTGTTTGAACCTCTAGTCTTAGAACAAGGGGTTACGTTTGTAGTCTTGGGTTTCGATCTCCTAAACCGCAGTGAAAACCTGGTGAGCAGTTAGCTTTCCAGAATTACTGTCAAATGTACTATTTAGTACAATCGTGTGGATACGAATCGTGAGTATACTGGGTTGCGACTTTGATGTAGTCACTAGTGTCGCTATGGACGTTTTATCATTAAGGATCATTGTAGGCCGAATAGTGATAGTACTACAGTACAAGTTAGGGTGGTCTATTGTTATTTTATATAAGTTGTGATAATTTCTTATACAGAATAGCAAAGGTATGCGTGCATGATATATCTGTTACATGTATTATATATATATTTAGCCATGCATGCCTGCTATTTATTTGGACTTATTCTTGTTGTGATGTACTCAGCTACCTCATACAAAAGAACTATTTACATAAATTGATCACTTAAGTAAATATAATAATATGATTAATGACCCCCTGTGTGAATAACTTAATTGATTGGTTGTTATAATATCATTGTGCACTATTTGATACATTGATTGGTTAATACAATGGAATATGCATTCATGCATCATCATTAATCTCATTAAGTATTTGTGGAACTAATGAGAATTTAGTGTTTGAACCTTTAGTCTTAGAACAAAGGGTTACGTTTGTAGTCTTGGGTTTCGATCCCCTAAACCGCAGTGAAAACTTGGTGAGCAGTTAGCTTTCCAGAATTACTGTCAGATGTACTATTCAGTACATCGTGTGGATACGAATTGTGAGTATACTGGGTTGCGACTTTGATGTAGTCACTAGTGTCAATATGGACGTTTTATCATTAAGGATCATTGTAGGCCGAATAATGATGGTACTACAATACAAGCTAGGGTGGTCTATTGTTATTTTATATAAGTTGTGATATTTCTTATACAGAATGGCAAATGTATGCGTGCATGATATATCTGTTACATGTATTATATATATATATTTAGCCATGCATGCCTGCCATGCCCTGATTAAAATGATGGATGCAATAACACTTTCATTATCCTATGAATGATGATTGGTGATAGTGTTGCTTATTGAATGTGCTATCTGGCATGAACCCTGTTTCTGGGTATGTTTGTGTTTGACCAGCTGTACTTGTTAATTAAGATAAAGCTTGAAACTTGTGTGGTCACACCTTTTGGGTCGGGTGAGCCGAGCAAATGATCCAATGGCGATGCTCACCTCTACACAGATTTCTATGCATGGACCGTTCAATGGTGATTATTGAGATTATATCGGACGACGAGACCGTGTCGACTTCGACGACTTTTGGATACTCAAGTTTCAACAGTTCCCTCATGAGCAAGTGAGTTTTGGACTAAATATTCCGTTGTTTTTGTGACTTAGTTGGTACTTGCTTGTTGGCTCATTAAAAGTTTTAAGACATTTTGTCATACACGAAGATCTTTTTTAATGCAAGACTAGTTTTCGGGGGTGTGTTGGGTCAACCCCGATTTATTTGACTAGTAATTTGACCGTTTGACCTAGGTTGACTGATATATTTTGTTCCTGTAATTTTGGAAAATTGATTTCTAGATAATCAACTTAGGCCAAATTTTAATAAATGAACTAGAAACACACCTTTTAACGGGCTCATTTTTTAATAAACGTTTCGCTAGTTAACTCTGCCTATTGCTGCATTTAAGGGTTAAATAGTAAAACTTCTGGCTTGTGTTTTTTAGTTAATGTGAGTTTGAGACGTCAAGGGATGATGATCAAGCTCATGTTAATTGAAAAGTACGCTGATTGCCACAAGCTTAATTCGTCTATGCCCAAAATAGGGCATGATATGAACACCATAAATTCAAACGACCCATTGAACACAGAATAAAAGGTAATCACCCACACAACTACTTAGAGGGGCCAGATCCATCCGAACCCACGGATACATTCGAACTCGTGTGAGCATTTGAACTTGCGGATCCATTCGAACCTACGGATGCATCTGAGTTCGCACCCAAAATCTATGCATGCATTCTCATGCATCTCACGACCTACGGGACCTAAAAACTCTATGTTCTATTAGGATTCTAACTCCCATGAAACTCAAAGTGGCTTGAATCCTTCCCAATAAAGATTCAAGTATAGGAATTCATTCCCACAAGGAGTATTTTTTCTGGTGACTACAGGTTTATTAAACTTGCAATCCTAAGGCCATAGGGTTTCCTCCAAACCTCTATAAATACTCCATCATATGCTCAAGATCAAGGTAACACCATCTATGGCTCCAAGTTTATTTACTTAAATTTTATTCGAATACCTTACTGACTTGGTCGCCGGAGGGCCTTTGGCCGGCACCACCGGTGCCCTCTTACCTTCAAGGGTTTTTTCATTTTTTTTTTTGTAGGATGTATATGTCAATCAACAAAGTGGCGATTTTATGTTCGAACAATTATCTTTTTTATTGATGTTCCATATTCCCTTTTGCATTTTATACATCATGAATAAAATTGAAACTTGCTACTTGAGAAAAAAAAAAAGTAAAATTATAATATTAGCTTTTACAAATAATAATCCACCAGCAAGTTCGTTTACATGTTTTGCCTAACCAACAAGTTAATTTCAACTTCTTTAGAAAAAAAAAATATATATGTATGCAATAGAGATCATAAAGAAAAATAGAAATCAGATAAAAAAGGCAACAACAATGATCAATAGTTAAAAATAATAAACATAATGTAAAATCCAAGCTATGTACATAGCGATAGTGATTGAAAAGCATGACCAATAGTGATCGAAAAGCATGAAAACAATTAAACCAAAAACAAGAGGAGGACTTACTTGCATCGGGGATAACAATAGGTGGTATCCCCATCCTCTTCTTTCTCTCTATCTCTCTATCTTTTTCCCTCCACCTTTCTCTCTCCTTTTCTCTCTTTCTTTCTCCCTGGTGATACCACATAGGTGGTATCCCAGGAATATGTAAGTTTTATTCCAAAAACAAACATAAGAGATATGCTTGCAGTGGTAGAGGAAAAGCTTATTGAATATATTGACAATACCCATATTGTTCAGAATAAGAGAGTTTTACAATGAAAATAATTAAACAAAAAAAAAATCGAAATAGAACATGTCTAGAAAAAAAAAAACCAATAATAGACTAAACTAACCAAGTGATAGACGAAGCGTTGGATTGCTGATGAAGATATGGGCTCTGCTGATGGCGGGCAATTGGAGCACGGGCGGGTGAAGCGAAGAAGAGGAGAGAGCATGTGGGGAGGGAGAGGAAAGAAGGACGGTGTAGGAAAACGACGTCAATCGTGTCGAACATAAATTAAGTTTTTTTTTTTAATAATTGAAAAATAATAAAAGGAATAAAAATTAGAATTCTACATTGCTGATGTTGTTATCCACCTAAGTAATCATATAATATGGTATACAATTGTGGTATAAAAATGTGATAAGTGTAGCGTTACGAAATTTAAAGAGTGATTTAACTGAATTACCTTTTTTATTACTCATTAAACTTTTTTGACCCCATCTCTCCAAAATTTACTTTTCTATACTTTTTTCATGTAAAATGTCCATAATACCCTTCATATAAAACCCAATTTTTTGTTATTGTAGCTTTTTTTGTTTGTTCTTTCTTTCTCCCTCCCTCCCTCATCTGATCGAAGGTTGAAACCCAAAACCATGAACAAATTCAAGGACTTCAAATCAACAATAATATTGATTTAATTAATAAAAAAAGCAGATCTGAAACCAAAGTCATCTTTGCTAGTAAAAAAACTTGTCAAATTTTTGCAATAAAAATGGTATAACGTTGAGTTCATTATGTATGAAACTAAAAACATATCTGAAACCAAAACTAGATGGCTCTAGCCCAGGTAATCGTGCATATCTGAAACCCAGCCCATCGCCCATGCCCACAATGCCACTCGCCGCCTACGCCCACCGTGCCCTCCCTCCTTCAACTAACCTATTTTTTTATTTACCCTCCCAACCCCAAATTATATCCTTCCTTTACCTTCCATTGTGCTAATAAACCCATTAACATTCTATGTTAGTCATATAGATATTAAAAAAGAACACACAGAAATGAGCACACATAAATGAGAGAGAAGAAGAACCCAAAAACATGGTGGTGCTATAGCATATGGTCGAATTTGTGGAATTTATGGTCGACACAAATCAACTTGTGGCGACCATGTGGACACATGGTGGACTGTGGAAGAAGGTGCAGCAACTTATCGAATTTTTGGTCGACATATGGTGGATTGTGGTGACATTTTTGTATATAAAGGGGTATTTTTGTCTTAAAAATATAAAAAGGTCATTATTGTTAGTTTTGGAGCTAGGGGTCAAAAAAGTTTAAGAGATATTTAAAAGGGTTATTGAATAAAATTGGCTTAATTGCAATTATATATCCCAACTTCAAGTCTATTTACAACTAGGTACCCCATCTTCAAAAATTGGCGCTAAATTGCCCCTAGTACGAATAAGCGGCACTAAGGTACTTCCGTTAGTTTTTCCGTCAATAGCTCCGTTAAATGCCTACGTGGCGCTGGCGTGGACAACAAAATGCTGATGTGGCAGGGCATAATAGTAATTTCGTCTTTTTTTTTTGGACAAAAAAATTAATTAAAAAACTGAAAAATGAAAAAACAAAAAAATCAACCCTCCCCTTCTTCTTCAATGTTCAACTCTAATTCTTTCCACCAACCCCTACTTGAGCCTTGCTTTGCTGCTAAAACCCCACAAAGGTATTATCCCTTTTTACATTTGTCTTTCCTTGTTTATTTTATTTTTTTTTCCGGCTGGGTGGGGTGGGTGAATAGGACTGGGTGGTGGGATTGGGTGGCGTGGGTTAGGGGGTGGATGANAGCGGTGGAAGGTGGGCTGGGTGTCTGGTGATTGATTTTTTTTTTTCATTTTTTTAATTAAATTTAAAATTGTTAAAAACTTAAAATATAAAAACTTTTAATTATTTTTTTGTCAAAAAAAAGAGAGACAAAATTACCATTATGCCCTACCACGTAGCCATTTAACGGAATTGTTGACGAAAAAACTAACGAAAGTATACTCATTCGTATTAAGAGTACCTTAGCGTTAGTTTTTGAAAAAGAAGTATCTAGTTGTAAATGAACTCAAAATTGGGGTCTATAATTACAATTAAGCCAATAAAATTTAGGCATCTCATGAATTTTTTCCAATTTCACTAAATATGGCTTTTAGCATAAGTTTTAGCAAGGACATTGTACCCGCTCTACTAATCAGTAAAAAAGAAGCAGGAAAAAAGCAGAAAGGGTACACCAAACTTCACATCCAAATCAGAAAAGCCACGAACTAGAAGCCGGCGCCAATTTCAATCCAAGATAAGGTTCTTACTCATTCCCTCTAATCCTCTATCTCACGCTATTTTGTGGCTCTCAAACGCTGTGTCTTTCCTCACCCTTTTGTACAGGAGAGGGAAAGGGAGAGAGTGAAACAAGCTATTTTGATAAACCCTAAGCAATGACTACTCTGCAAGCTTCTCTTCTTAACCTTTCACTCTCTCCAAGTCCTTCTTCTTCTTTATTCAAACGTTTTCAGTTCTCCCGCTCCGTCTGGTGTGCTTACACCCCACTTTCTCTGCCTAATATTTATCTCTCTACCCCACCAAGTTCTCGAAGTTTCGGATTTGGCCTTCAAACTTCATCGATATCTTGCACATTGCACCCTGACAATGCGAATTTGAATAAAAAATCGGATTTTGCGGATACCCATTTGAATTCTGAGGTTAAAGAATCGAGTTTGAATGAATTTAGTGGTGGGAGTTTGAATTCTAGTGGAGATAGTTCGGTTTCCAATGTGGGGAAGCCGGAAAGTGATGAATTTGGCGGCGAAAGATTAGAAATTGAGGTGAAGAGTGAGTTTGGGGAAGTGGGTTTGGAGAATGGGGATGGAAAGAGTGAGAAAGTGGTGGAAACTGAAGGAAAGAGTGGGAATTTGGTGGGGCAGAAGAGTGGGACTGGGATACCATTGGTGGTGTTCTTGATGGGGTTGTGGGCAACTGCAAAAAGAGGGTTTGAGGAGGTGTTGGCGTCCAATTGGTTCAGTTGGTGGCCATTTTGGCGGCAGGAAAAACGGTTGGAGCGGTTGATTGCAGAGGCCGACGCCAATCCTAAGGATCCAGTGAAGCAGAGTGCTCTGTTTGCTGAGCTCAATAAGCACAGGTTAGGCTATGGAGCATTGTAATTGTCATATAACTCCTATTAATACTGAGAAAATGATTTTTATGTTTTTCAAATGATATAATGTTACATGTTTCTTTGATTATATGGTGTGATAACTCAGTTCAAGTGACCCATATAACCGTGTCACTCTCAGTGTGGTGGACAAAAATAGTTTACTTAAGAAGGATTTTAACTGTGGAAAATCTGTTAAGGAGGGGAGATAGTTGTTAATCAATGTTGCTAATGCAAGGATGCAGAGGAGTTGGTTTATCATCTTTTGTTGCATTGCCCTGTCTCCCAAGAGCTGTGGTGTTATTGCTTCTTTGTTTGGTGTTTCTTCGGTGATGTCATCTTTTGTGATTGAGTGGTTATCCTCCAATCCTTTTGAGGAATAATAGGGCTGTTGGGACTTGCGATCCTTGATGCTTGTTGTGGTCTCTTTGGTTAAAATGGTGTGGGGGCATTTTTGGTGTGGAAATTTCTGATTGGGGAGCTAAGGGATTTTCTTTTAAGGATGTTATTCATCTTTTGAATTTATTATTTCTTTACGCATGTAGTTCTTGTATTCTTCTTGTATACCTTGCTGGGCCTCTAGATGTTTTCCAATTAATAAAATTATTTAATAAAATGGTGGAAAACTGTAGGACATTAACTTTTACTTTTGTCATTTATGTGATGATTGGTCGATTAGAAAATGAACAAAAGGAAAAGAGGAAAAGAGGAAAAGAGAATGTGTTGCATGTTCCATCCCTTCATTTTCTTTTTAAGTTTTGTTTCTCATAAAAAAAAAGAAAAGAGAACAAAAGGAAAAGAGAATAGTTCTTAACTAATTACTAGAGAAGCTCCAACTCGCAATTTTTTCTTTGTTGAGGTGGTAGGATAAATTTGAAATTTTGGCAAGCTGAAGATAATTTCATGTTAAAAAAATTTAATAATTGTCAACCTGTTGGTTCCCACCCCCTCATTTACATAGTTAATTAAGCATTAGTATTTTCTTTCAGTCCCGAGTCCGTCGTCAAGCGCTTTGAACAAAGGGATCATGCTGTAGACAGTAGAGGAGTTGCAGAGTATCTTCGAGCTCTTGTGGTCACTGATGCTATTGCTGACTATCTTCCAGACGAGGAATCTGGAAAGCCTTCTAGTCTTCCTTCATTGGTAATCAAGTGCCCTTGCATTCTATATTTTAGCTTCTCTCACTCCCCCCCCCCCCCCCAAAAAAAAAAAAAAAAAAAAAACTCTTTTGTATGTTCTATATCCTAAGATCACATCCTTCATGATTTTCTTTGGCACTTGTATGTCCTCAGATACTTGTCTTTGGGTGTGACTCATGTTGTATGCTTCATAGCGTCATGTAACTTCCTTTTGCGTTTTAATAGGAGTTCAAGTTCATATATATGATAGAGACAGAATAGGAAATTCAGTACTTATAATATGAAATTCATGAGGATAGAATCAATTAATCTTCTATGTTGGAAAATGTAATGGGTATATAATTATTCTAATGATTACATATTTATGGATCTATATGTTAGAGTAGGCTTGAAAAGATTGGAATTGGGATCTTATACTTGTGTGTAAAAGCTCTTTACATTAACGTGGAATTAGGATTGTTCTTTTAACCTTCAGAGCTTCCCCTTAGACACTTTCTGTTCAGTTACCTACTCATCCCATACACTCAGGTCCCATATGAGATGAGCGTGTGTTGCCAAAAGAGAAAAAAAAAAAAAAAAAAAAAAAAAAAGAAGAGAAAAGAAGTAACATAGACTTGTCATTGCAGAAATTGAATATATGTATCATGGAAAGAGAATTACAGTAACTTTTCGATGCATTTTCAAATGAATGTTACCGAAACAAGATAGTGAAAAGTTTATAATGGTTCTATGTCACTTCCTCCACAACATATACAAATGGCAGCCCTTGATGCAAGCATATTGTGACTGGAAGATATACTGTTGTCCAATTATCTTCATGCTTGTGCTCCTTTAACCACTCCATTA
Organism: Dryas drummondii; assembly: GCA_003254865.1. Taxonomy (NCBI): domain Eukaryota; kingdom Viridiplantae; phylum Streptophyta; class Magnoliopsida; order Rosales; family Rosaceae; genus Dryas; species Dryas drummondii. The sequence goes on along the minus strand of QANW01010875.1, from coordinate 789,126 downwards.
TATGCGGATATACTCTTGTCCAATTATCTTCATTCTTGTGCTTCTTTAACCACTCCATTATATGTGGGCTTTATCAAAAAGATATATTGTGCTGAAACTCCATAAGCTGAAAAAATTGTTACTAATATTTCTGAAAACCTACTAGTAATTTCTATGTAAGTAAACATCATCAGTGCCTGTCAACCTTCTATAACACTAATCCATCCATCCTTTTCTCTTTTGAAGGTTGGAATTTTGGTTCATAATGTCTCCCCTTAAGTCTCCTAGCATGTCTTGCATGTTTCTGAAACTTTGGACTTCGGATGTTAACATATTCTTGTAGACTAGTACTGTCTGCATAGCTAATAAAAAAAAGAAAACATAATGCTCTTGCTTCAATTTTTATCGTTATTTATTATTCTTTCTTTGTTATCCCTACAGTTGAACAAACATTCTATTCATACTAGGAACACAGTAGGTCAGCAAGCATCTTCTTGCTCTTATTTTGAAGAAAAAGTGAAATATCTTCATTTAACCTTAGTAGACATATTTAAGTTAATGTAGAGATGTGAAGAAATTTTTTAGTCGCTATGGTAATGTTAATTGATATGATAATGGTGCTCATATTTTCTGCTAACTTAGATCAAAACCCTTCTATTACTCGTAACCGCTTAAACGTACCTTTGCATCTTTTGATTTCTTCCTCGTTTTTTTTTTTCTTTTGCATTTTGTTCATCATTTGCATTCTTTTGACATGCCTCTTCACTTATTGTTGTGTTCTTTGTGATGTGGTAGTTTTATTTGAATAATCACTAAGTATATATGCAGTTGCAAGAGTTGAAGCAGCGTGCATCAGGGAACATGGATGAACCCTTTCTCAACCCTGGCATAAATGAGAAGCAGCCATTGCATGTGGTGATGGTGAGTCTCAATTCAAAGTGTAACCTTTGTGCCTTCTATAGGAGAATAATTTTGTTCACATTATGTTCTTTTGACTTTGTCTTATTTTTTCGTGATTTCCATATACTCTCTCTCTCTCTCTCTCTCCGCTTTTCTTTTAGTCCCTAATCCTGAATCATGTCTCATTTATTAGGTTGAACCTAAAGTGTCAAACAAATCTCGTTTTGCGCAAGAGCTTATGTCAACTATCTTGTTCACAGTTGCTGTTGGATTAGTATGGTATGAGTTATTAATTTCCCTAGTCTCTATCTGTCTCTCTTTTGTAGTATTTACTAGTAAATGCTTTCCTTTAATCTTGAGTTGTTTGTATTCTTAAAACATGGAACTTGTTTAAGGTTCATGGGTGTAGCTGCTCTTCAAAAGTACATAGGGAGCTTGGGCGGGATAGGTACTTCAGGTGTTGGCTCAAGTTCTTCCTATGCCCCAAAAGAGTTGAATAAAGAAGTGACTCCAGAAAAGGTAGATGGCTCTGTGATCAGAGTATTGGTGATATTTAAGACTTTCTACAATAAGTTGTCAATCTCTCTCTCTCTCTCTCTCTCTCTCTCTCTCTCTCTCTCTCTTGTATAAGTATTTCTTTATTGACAGAAGAAGATTAAAAAAATTTAGGTTCTCTAATTTAGGAACTGATGTAGGAACTTAAGGTGTTCCTACAGGTGAGTGCTAAAATTTTCAAATGAAAATTGGATTTAGAGCAGGTTAGCTAACAGAAGAAAACTGTCTAATTCAAGTAATTCGTGTTGTGTTCTGCTGAAATTGTGTAGTATGTTGTAATTCTGTATTACCCAATAATTTCTAATAACTAAGAAAAGGATCTATCTTTGGTTTGTAATTAAAATTTGGTAATCTATGCAGCAATTACACTTTTTCTTTTGGAGGTGTTATATGGATCAATCATGTATTTGACATATACCGGTTGATCAGTGTCCCTGCCATTTTCATTGTTTTCTTGCAGAATGTTAAAACATTTAAAGATGTTAAAGGCTGTGATGATGCAAAGCAAGAGCTTGAGGAGGTAGTGGAGTACCTTAAGAACCCAACTAAGTTTACTCGCCTCGGGGGCAAGTTGCCAAAGGTTTGTGTTAGTTGTTTGAGTCAAGTACTCTTGTGTCCTTACATTCTGCTCAACATTTTGACCCCTTATGGATATCTTGTTACTTTAAGAAGGCATCAGGGAGCTCTATCTTCCTTAAATTTACTTAATAGTACATAATCTTGCATTTGCTTTTTACTTTTATAAACATGTACTTTCATCATTTATATTCGCTTTGCTTTTTAATGTCTGCTTTGGTATTAAAATAACATATGAGTCCAAAATTTTTTTTGCAGGGCATTCTTTTGACAGGAGCACCAGGAACTGGAAAGACTTTGCTTGCTAAGGTAAAACAGATTTAAATGCCTAAATATTCTTTAAAAAATTTGTGTCTTGGAGACATCACACGTTATATTTGATCCCAACAATGCTTCTTAATGGTGTTATAGATTATTATGATCCTTTCCTGGAATTCTTTCTCCAAATCTTGTTGTGCTGCCTAATGATATGCATTTTATTAAGATGTTTGACAGTTGGTATTAATCTAAAGTTTGGTTCTGAGCTCTGACATATTTCTTCAAACATATGGAACTCCATCAAGATATACGTTGAATTTAAATGTTAGCTTGCCAGCGCATCTACTGAAATGATGAATATTTAACACACTTGTCAAGAGTGTAGGATGAATTGGATCTGAAAATAATGGGTTTTCACCTTCCAGACTTAATTGGAACCTATGGCTCATGGATGCATCAAAATCCCCAATGCAAACATGTATTGGATGCTGATACATGCCTGAAACGTTGAAATACATACGGGATATAAATCTGAAAAACGATGAAATTACTGCTATTGGTTAAAGTGGGACAGATACATGCTTGATATGTTCTGTTTCAAATGTGGAAGGACCAAATAAACGAAAATGGAGGAAATCTCTGTCTCTGTCTGTCTCTGTGACTTTCTGTTGGTGTGCGTGTGTTGGGGGATTTAAGTGCACTCTTTGGTTAACTATTGTTTTTAGAATACTTCTATATATATATATATGTTAAAATCTCATTGGTGTTTTTCTATTTGTTTTTTTAACAAAATAATTTATATAATCATGCCTATACATATAATATTACTTAGTTCATGTATCCCCATGGATTGCATCACTGATTTTCAGGTACTGCTGTATTATTCTATTAGTTTTGTGTTGTATCCACATCTCGTATCCATATTGTGCTTCATAGATTGGAACAGAGAGAACTTTAGATTAGTATATTTATGGAATGCACTCTAGAACGGAAGATGGGGAATGTGATTTTGGTAGTCCTATAAAAACAGAGGAAAGAAATTATTCCTTTGAAAGTACTAAAGCTGATACACTAATTTGTCCTTATTAAACCTAATCCATTGTCCTGTTGTCCTTGTCAAAAGGTTGTTTTGTGGCAATTAAATATGGATTCGAATTGAACAGCATATTGTTGATTACCAGCTGATGTAGAGGAAGAGGAAGAAAATTGGATGATGTGATTTATGCTTGAAACGTTTATAGTTCATAAATTTCACTTATAGATGGATGCATGTGTATGAAATATGAATGGCTATTTATATTTATAATTTGTGAGGAAGGGTTCTATGTTTCCTTTGTGCGCGAGCATGTGTGTTTGTATGTGTTTGTGGTTGGGGAAATGTTCTCTTGCAAGACAGTCTGAAATGTTATGTTGTCAGACTGTCAATTTGAACCATTATTCAAGTAAATTTTTAGCTTAATATGTGGTGCCAGATTGACTGTTTGATAGCTTCAAGTAAGGGATCCGGACAGATTGTGGGATCCACTTTGCAATGTGGTCCAATGACCTAGTGTAGTGAAAAACACCTTCTAGCCTTGTCTTAGATGTATTATAGAGTTAGACTAATTAGCAAACAAACACACAATATACAGCAGCAAAAGTAAGCACAAAGAACACCAAAAATTTGTTCTCGAGGTTCGACGAACTTTGCCTACGTCCCCGTGTGATCCTTAGAGAATCACAGCTGCACTATGTATAGAATAAGAGTACAAGAACTTATTGAAACCCTAGACTACCCACTCGCAGCCGCTCTCTTCTCTCTTGCACAAATAGCTCTCTTATGTTTTTCCCTCTTGAAAAACCCTCCCCTTAAAGTCACTCACCCTTGAGTCTCTAACCCGAGTCTCCCTTTGAGTTTCTTCCCTAGAAGTCTCTAGCTATTCTTATTTTTATGAGACTTGCAGCAGCCTATTTATAGAGCATAGACTTACCACTTACAATATGGATTCCTAATCCTAATAGAATTAGGTAATCTATCTATTAGCTAATTTTATTCCCTTGTACACAAGGAAAACCCTTTAGAACTCCTTCCCACACTAGGAAAGTCTTGTGCAAGTCCTATTTGTCTTTCAAAATCGTGCCCCACTAGGAAAACATCAAACTACCCCACTGCCCAGTCTCCCTACTGCTCTTGGCCAGACCTGTAGCTTCCTCCAGAAATTTCCGACGAGACAAAAAACACAACA
>QANW01010875.1:733172-782369 GCA_003254865.1 Dryas drummondii | reverse complement strand
CTCTCTTGCACAAATAGCTCTATTGTGTTTTTCCCTCTTGAAAAACCTTTCCCTTGAAGTCACTCACCCTTGAGTCTCTAACCCGAGTCTCCTTTTGAGTTTCTTCCCTAGAAGTCTCTAGCTATACTTATTTTTATGAGACTTGCAGCAGCCTATTTATAGAGCATAGACTTACCACTTACAATATGGATTCCTAATCCTAATAGAATTAGGTAATCTATCTATTAGCTAATTCTATTCCCTTGTACACAAGGAAAACCCTTTAGAACTCCTTCCCACACTAGGAAAGTCTTGTGCAAGTCCTATTTGTCTTTCAAAATCCCCCCCCACTAGGAAAACATCAAACTACCCCACTGCCCAGTCTCCCTACTGCTCTTGGCCAGACCTGTAGCTTCCTCCAGAAACGACGAGACAANGCCCAGTCTCCCTACTGCTCTTGGCCAGACCTGTAGCTTCCTCCAGAAATTTCCGACGAGACAAAAAACACAACACCTAGACCATCCATTTGCTAGGTTCCTATTCAAGAATCATCATTGGACAAAATTAACCAAATTGGAAACCATTTAGACATCTAATTGGAATCGAAGAAATAATCGAACATAGTGTTTGTGATAATTATGATGATACTCAATTGGCTAATGGTTTCCAATTTGAGTTATTTTTTGTAGGGATGATTCTTAAAGGGTTTCCCGAAAAAATGGACAGTTCGGATCATTGTACCACAATGAGAGTGCACCCCTTAGTCCTTCAAGCTTCATCAGTGTGTGTTTGTGTATGTGTGTGTGTGGTGCGCGTGCATGTTTGACTTTTCCAATCGGCATACTTGGTTCCTTGACTTTATTGAGAAAATCCTATCTTCAATGCTATTTATTTATTTTTTATTTTTTAAATCATATCTGGTATAATTTCTTCTCTTATGGTTTGATTTTATGTTCGACCTTACAGGCTATTGCTGGAGAAGCTGGTGTACCTTTTTTCTATAGAGCAGGATCTGAATTTGAGGAAATGTGAGTCCCCTCTTACGCTTTTGAATGAAAATATGTCCATCTTATAATATTATTGTAAACTTGGTGGTTTTCAATAATTCTGTTTTTGTTAACTCTGATGTTTTTTCTCCCTTGGCTATAAGATGAAATAAACAATTTCGAAAGCAATTTCTTTCTTTATTTTATTTTATTTTTTTGTAAATAAGTAGTGTCATATGCTATTGCCCTAGATTCTGTTAAGAGTAATTCGCATTTTGGACTGTTGAAAGAATTTTACATTTTCCAGCTATGGTTAAAATCATTTGTAGCACATTTAAAATGATATCTGATGCAAAAGTACATTGAATATGTTATCAGAAGTTCTTTTATGTCATCCATTCTTAGGTTCACTTATCAACCTTAGTCCTTTTGAATCATTCATATAATATCTCACAGTACTTATCATGGTGGCTTAAAAAAATCATTTCCTATAACAGGATGCTTATCTCACCAACGAAATATCATTCAACTTGAGATGCTCTTTTTCTTCCATCTCTTTAAACCTTTTTCCTGCATATCACCATATGATAACTGCACTCTTTTTTTCACTTGTTTAATCTTTTCTAACCTGTTGTTATCAGATCAATACCTGAAAATTGAATTATAGCTCGTGCCCTGTTTTACATGACACGTTACTTAACGAAAATTACAACATGAGGGACAAGGTGTCCCCTGAAAGTTCATCCTTTTAGTCTACATCTGAAAATAGAAAAACAACAATCAAAGAAAACCAAACAGAATTACATGACAACAGTATTCCAATCAGAAAAGATAGCATAAAAGACCAGTCCCTAACCCAAGAGGAAACCAAATTCCACAAGGATCTCCAGAAATGAACTCTATCCAACAAAAATGGCGTACATTGTTTTTACTATACATGCCATAATTTAGCATGGATATACTATTTTATAAAATTTACATCTTATCCTACCCCGCTGTTTTGACTAGTTTTCGACCTTCTTTTATGTCCACCATCTTTCTCCATCTTTCTCCACCCCTCTGCATTTTCTCTTTCAGTAATATGATGCTCCAGACCGAGATAATCTCAGAAAAGTTCCATGTTTGTTGCTGTATGTTTTTACCCAAAACTGTTAGTCGTTTCTCCTGCATTTCTTGAAGACATCCTGCCCCTCCACCTTTCATACTTCCTGTAACTGATCTATGAGCCGTGCTGCACATCCCAATCCAAAAGAGACTTTTCAAGCAATTCCTTTCTGTGAGTAAAAGAAGCTGGCCACAAAACTGGTTGTCAACCTCAATGGAGATGCTCTTGAAATCAATCCTAAAGAATCTAGACAAGTGTTTGTTGCCCCTCTCTGACTCTCTCTCTCTCTCTCTCTCTCTCTCTCTACCCATCTACAAGATTTGATGGGATATGTCTTTTATCATTATTTTATAAAAGGGAATAGGAATTGCAAGTATATGTTGCTTTCCAGTAAAGCATTCTTGTAGGTTACTCACTGTTTCTTACAGTCGTGCCTTATTAAGTTTCTTTATCCACTCTGGGCAACTTGGCTGTTATATGGTACTTGATAGCATATAGTGCATAAAGACACCTAGCTATTGCTTATATGAAATAATGTTTTAATTTTACTACTTAGCTATAAGCAGCACAAAAAATAGATTGGCCTATGACTGTTAATTGGCAGCATTCTTATCAATGGTACTCATGTATGTTCGAGAGTCATTCTTCAAAGACCAAGCTTTTTATAGGTTTTTTTTTAAGAGGATTAGTCAACTGAGACCAGATTTTAGTTGTTTCTGTTTAAGACCTGAGCTTCCTTCAGTAAACTGATGTTGCTTGGATCTAGGAACTACTTAAATATTAGTCTGTCTTGAGCTCATGCTATTTTGTATGACAGGTTTGTTGGAGTTGGTGCTCGGCGTGTAAGATCCCTATTCCAAGCAGCCAAGAAAAAGGTTAGTTGTCGACGAGGCATTCTTTGGTGGCAATTTGGCATGCTTAAAATTCTTTTATATTGAAATATGGATTAATATTATTAATTAAGCAACTAAGACTTTCAATTGTTGATGTAACTCTTCACCATGGCAAAGAAAAAACCAAAATCAGATGTAGGAATAATAAATCTTTTGATGAGAATGTAGGGATAACATGATATGATATTGTGCTCTGAAACTTCTGGGAATATTGTTGACATAGATAATATGGAGAGCCAAAATGATGACGACAACAACTACACAAGAAAAATGTGGAGGAATTTCACATAAGCTAATGGAGAAATTACTTTACTTTTTAACATGTATGGAAAACATATACATGATACTATATGTTATATGCTTATAATAGATATAATATTCTATGAAGTTTATTAGTTTAATAGATGCATTGGTGATTGATTGAACATTTAAAAAATTTCATGTTTTTAATAAAATTTCCATAGTTTCCGTTGATAGTCACATATATTGATATCGATATTTCTCCTTCAATATATCCGTAAAATGGAGTACCGATATTTCTGTCGATACCAGTATTTTCATTCTTGTATGTAATAAAGGAAAACTATGAAAAGTCTAGGGTAAGAATTTGCATACATCTTTAAGTCAGTAATGTACATTTTGTTTTCTACTTTTCTTAGGGCAATGATCAAATCTTCTCTAGATTTTTGAAATTGCCTGTTAATGCCATAAAAGTGAATTCTTTATGCTTGGCACGTGTTCTGATTTCTTTTGTATGTTTTTCATTTTTCGCAGGCTCCTTGCATCATTTTCATTGATGAAATAGATGCTGTTGGATCAACTCGGAAACAATGGGAAGGGCATACAAAGAAAACACTGCACCAACTACTTGTTGAAATGGATGGTTTCGAGCAGAATGAGGTATATTAAACATCTTTCTGTGTTTATGGTATCCTTTCTGCTATTTCTAAATTACTATGACATTTATGTAGGGAATAATTCTGATGGCTGCAACAAACTTGCCTGATATTCTTGATCCAGCATTGACAAGGCCTGGTAGATTCGACAGACATGTAAGTTATTTATATTCTCTGTGTTGATGTAGTTTGAGAATTAAATCCTAATTCCCACTGTCACGGCGTACAAGCAATAATTCGATGAAAGATAAATAACAAACACAGTCAAGAAAACAGAAAATAATAAACCAACAAGCACACACAATCACACCGAGATTTGTTACGAGGTTTGGCAAAATTCCTGCCTACGTCCCTGGGAGAGATCTCCGTTCTTCACTATGAGAATAATAAGTGTAAGATTACAATTGGACTAAATCACATAACCCAATCCCCAAATCCCTTGTACACCCTTTCACAAAGTGTTTCCTAAGAACCCTAGATCTCTCACCCAAGATTAATTACCTAATTTTGATCTCACTTATTCTAGATTGTGTGCCTCCCAAGAATCCTAAGGACTTACTCACTCTAATATGATTCTCTCTAGTTTTTCTAAGCCCCTAAGGTCCTATTTATAACCATAGGTCTTAGATTACAATCCTAGATAAAGTAGGAAGAAAGTTAACTTTGAGTAGGAATAAGTTTCCTTTATACACAAGGAAAACCTCAAAACTTGCCCAAAATGAAGTCCAAAACACACCAGGAATCAATAACCTTCCAACACCTATTTGGACTCCTAACTTCATCCTAGAATACCATGGAAATCCTCCATGAACTAGGAAATCTTCAAATGCGAGCCAAATTAACAACACTCTGTGGATCACAATTTTTTTTTTTTTAGATTTCATGTTCGTAGATCCATACCTTGAGTCATTTCTGTAGAAACTAAAAATTATATGATTGATGCTTTATGTGTGACTTTGCATATAACATTGAAATACAAATACATAGTATCAGTATCTTCTTCCCTTTGCATTTGTTATATGAATTCAGCTGACTCAAGGGTGTGCCTGTTTAATTATATATTGAAGGGAGAAATCCTTGAAAAATTATGGTGACACGAGAGCTATGTCCATCACAGTGATTCTTTTAAAATTTCAATTTTGGAATTATTTTTTTCCAGTTGTGTAAGGGCTTCCAAATATAATTAGATGTTTCTAGTTCCATTCTGGGAGCAAATGCCTACGCTGGGAGCTAACTCATCATTCTTAATTTTTGTGCCATTAGTTTTGTAAATTTTGTACTCTTTCATTTGTTGATAAAAAGTTTTCTGTTTCTCATCAAAAAAAGAAAGGCCTTTCACTTTAAAGTTTGGTTCAAATTGCTTTTTTTCTTTGGCCAGAATTCAAGTGTCTTCTCAAGGTGCCCATTTTCTCATCGTAACTTTTTGGCCTCATGACTGCTGCCATTGTACTTTAGACTCTGGACTAAATTTAGTTTATATGTTGGATAACTTGGTTTAAAACAAAAAAATAAAAATAAAAAGTAGTAACCACCAATTCACCAGCATCTGTTTAATTTTTATTTTTTGGCCTGAGGATCTGTTTTAGATTTTATCAGGGTTTCATTATCAATTTATTGGTAAAATGTCTTCTTTCAAAGAGAGTAGACTAACAAATACAATTATGTAGATTGTTGTTCCGAATCCAGATGTGCGAGGTCGTCAAGAGATATTGGAACTCTATCTACAGGATAAACCATTGTCTGATGATGTAGATGTTAAAGCTATTGCTCGTGGTACACCAGGATTCAATGGGGCAGGTCAGCTCCTTTCATTCTATTAAATTGGCATTTCTTTCATTTCTCCTGGCATGAACCCCGAATTCTTATTTTCTTTTTTCTTTCTCTTCTTGATCAGATCTTGCAAACTTGGTGAATATTGCTGCCATTAAAGCTGCTGTTGAAGGCGCTGAGAAGTTGACTTCTACACAGTTAGAGTTTGCGAAGGACAGGATAGTTATGGGTACAGAGCGGAAAACAATGTTTATATCTGAAGAGTCGAAAAAGGTATGCATTTCATTCACAAGGCAACCCAGCTTCAAGTACAACCTTTGTATCTGTTCCTTTGTGTTTCTTTTATATTTGTGATTGTGAATAACACTTTCAATCCTTTGACTTGGGCTTTCTCTGTTTCTTTTCAATCATCCTCCTGGTCCTTTTTTTTTTTATCTCTTATTTTATTTTTATTTTTTATTAGTTTTATTTTCCATNTTTGGTTTTAGGTGTTGGGGGGGGGGGGGGGGGGGGGGGCATTGCCTTATTGGATCTTGCTTTGAAAAATCTGAATCTAAAGAATTGGACCATGCAAGGCACCATGATAAAATTATTTCCAAAATTATCTTGTGCGATATTTAGCCTGAGGTCATGAATCATGATACCGCATTTTTCGAATCAAATATGATATTATATATTAATAAATATATAAATGCTGTAGTAGCCAATCTTAGACCGTCATATATAGGATCCATGATTAGGATTCAAACATTCTCACTCTAAGTGTCTTAATCCTGTCTGTAGAAAGAACAGTTCATGATAACTGCTTATGCTAGTTGTTTTATTTACTAGTCCCTTATTCTCTAATAAGGTTCATAAATAAAGATTTGCTTCTTAGCCGTTAGATGGGATATGTCTGGATAAGATGCATCTTACCTAAACTCAGGATCGGAAGTAGTAGGATTTATTCTCATAATAAATTATGTCAATTTTTTTTTTTTTTTTTTGCGAAAATTAGTATGCATCTAAACCATATTTATATACACACTCATCTTACCCTAGTACATATGTACATACCTTTTCTATGTGTGTATATATATATATACATATGTTGACAGTTGAAGACGAGAATAAACTCAGATTTAATAGGACATACATACATTCTTTATGTATATATATAGACTGTTTGAAGACAAGAATAGGAAAATAACTTGGATTGAATAGGAGATACTGCATATAATAGAATGGAAGACGATAATTCATGTGGTCAATCCCATATGATTGGGATAAAGATAAGGAAGATGATACACACACATGCACACATGTATATCTTGTGATGGTTTATTAAAGAAAACCTATTTTCAACTGTTAGATTATATGTGAATGGCGATCTTATTAAATCGACATTTTCCTGTATATAAGGAAGCATTCTCTTGCCAGACAGTTCCAATCAGGGCCATATATTAACATTAGCCATATAAACGGTCTCTTATCAGACAATGTAGTATGTTGCTAGGGTGTTAAATCATAATTGTCGATTAGGCATACTGCACTGCACTGCATTTTCAGACAGACACAATGTCATCTGATCATTAATCTTAATTGACAATTTGGTTATATAACATATCATTAATCCTTATATATATGTATGTGTATGATGAGGATCACCTAGGATGTTGACTTTTGAACCATGAGTTTCCTATCTGGTTTGAGATATGTTATTTCTATATATTTTTATTGCAAATTTAAAATTGGATCATTGCATCAACTGGAGAACTATTAATTTACCATGAATGGTTTGTTTACAATTTGGACATGCATTGTTCTTTGCTAATATTTACACATCATTCAGCTCACTGCATATCATGAAAGTGGTCATGCAATTGTTGCTTTCAACACCGAGGGGGCACATCCAATTCACAAAGCAACAATAATGCCTCGTGGATCTGCTTTAGGAATGGTCACCCAGCTCCCTTCAAATGATGAGACATCAATTAGCAAGAAGCAGTTATTAGCCCGTCTTGATGTCTGCATGGGGGGAAGAGTGGCAGAAGAGATAATCTTCGGTCAGGATCATATCACAACTGGAGCAAGCAGTGATCTACACACAGCTACGGAGATCGCCCACTATATGGTATTTATTTGTCCCCCCTTATGTGAAATCTATGTTTTCAAGAAATCCAGTATTATTTCCATTATTCTAAGGGTGCTAATTTTGTCTTTTGTTTGGCGAGTCAAAGTTGCACTGTTTTTTAATGAATATAATTTTTACATATGAACTAGTTGGCCCTCAAAATTTTTTTCTTTAACATAAATATGCTCTACTTTTGTAATTTTGGTCTTCACAATTTCCATCTTGTGGTGCCCAAAGAAATTCTTGCTTGATGTCTATCTTTCATTCAGAAATGAGTATTTTTAATGTTAATCACTTAATGCTATTGCCATCTTTTGTGATCAAGGTATCAAACTGTGGCATGAGTGACACGATTGGACCAGTTCATATTAAAGAGCGACCGAGTTCGGAAATGCAATCTCGTATTGATGCCGAAGTATGTTCTTGGAATCTCAGGTTTTTATTATGAATTAATTATGATATTTGTTTGGGATCTAAATTTGTTCAATGGTTCTTCAGGTTGTGAAACTGTTAAGAGAAGCATATGATCGTGTAAAAGCCCTTCTAAGGAAGGTTTGTCTATAATATATTTCATGATGCATTTAGCTTCTTCTGTTGGTTTGGCCACCTGTGAAATTACAGCCTTTGTATTCTGTTAGATGATAGCCGCATTGACGTTTGGTATTTGGCAATCTGGACTTCACTGACTTTTCTTTTTTGACATTTTTCAGCATGAGAAGGCATTACATGCATTAGCAAATGCACTTTTAGAGTATGAGACACTTAGTGCAGAAGAAATTAAGCGTATTGTTCTTCCATATCGGGAAGGACGGCTGCCTGAGCAACAAGAAGAACAACAAGAAGAAGGGGATCTTGTATTGGTTTAAACCATCTCCTCCTCTAGTCTGTAATTTACCCGATTGTTGGGGGAGCATTGTACAGTGTAGTTGAAGCAATACAGGTGTCATTCATATAACTTTTGCAATCTTCTCCATTCTTTGCACTGCCCCACAGTGAGATGTGTCGTAAGATGTGTTGTGGGAAGTCTATCCATACAGTCTGGAACATCTCTGAAGCAACCTCAACTCATGCTCTTTACTGACAATCCAAGGACGATAGAAATCATGTACCATTTGAAAAATCATGTATTATTTGAACTTCAATCCCTTTTTGGGTGAATTTTGAAGAAATACATTGTTTTCTATAAGGGGAATAATTTGTCCAATCTTTCGAGTAGATGACTTCTGTACAAAGAAATGCATTATTTGCTATTAAATAAGGCTGAATTGTTGAAAGCTCCCTTCATATACTGTACCCTTTTGGCTTAATCATGACTTACATGGAAGTTACGGACTGAGCAATCTTAAGCTAATTTTGAGAATGTGTATGAGTAATGAGTTCATTATGGACATGTGGTGCAAAATTTTGGACATGCTAAAATGTCCTTTTTTAATGAAAAAATCTAAAGTACGTGTGATTTGCTTATAAAGATTGTTTGGGTCTGAATAGAATAGATGCAGTCGTATTTGTGTAAGGATATTAGAAATCTTTTCATGCTAAAAATGTCCTTTTTAAGTTTTTATGGAAAAATCTAAAGTATATATATAGCAGTACAGAAATTTAATTAATTTTTTTTTTTTTTTTATGAAATTCAAATATCCTTTCCTTTCTCTTTTCCCTTCTTCTTTTCCATTTGTCTTTTTTTGTCTGCAACCCACCCCCACCCTAACCCCCACCGGCCGATCCAGACGCCGGAGACGACAGCACAATGCCTTCCCCCATCACCATCCATCATCATTCTCTTTCTCTCTCTGCACATCACCACCTTCATATCGGATCTACCTACAATTTCTTTTTGATCCAGGTAGTGGTTCAGGCCATGCCATGGAGGCAATTTTGGTGCCGATGGCGGTATAGCACCGAAAAAAAGAAAGAAGGATTTATTTGATTATTTTTTTGTGTGTATTTTTTTTAACTTTTTTAATATTTTATTTAAATTATTTGCATGGGTTGTTGAATTTAGAAAGAGTATAATTTTGAACAAAAAAAAGGGGAGTATAATATAGATTTCATAATATATCATGCATGTGCCAAAAAAAAAAAATTCAACAATCCAATCCAATTATGTGTTTTCACCAAACATGGGACTGTCCCATGTTAAGACTTTCCATAATCATGTCGTCCTCTGCAGTCTTGTCTCGTCCTTCAAACGAGGCCTTAGTGTTCATGGAATAAAAGAAGTTAGAAACATTTTTACCAAAAAAAAAAAAAAAGAAGTTAGAAACATGAAATAAAAGGAAACAGACAATAGGTTATCATAGGGTGTGATTTGAGTCCGATCCAAGTGATCCACCCAGTAGTTTCTCTCCTCCGTGAATTTAATGGAAGTTTTCTCAAGCCCTCCAAGTAAGGAGCCTTTAAAGAAAAGCCCACTGAGGAAACTAAATAAAAATGGTGAAGAATTGCCTCCTGAGGGAGAAGCTTTTTAGTGTATGGTTTGAAAGTATTCATGTCTTTTTGCAGATGTTAAATATGTTGGAAATGGTAACTTCCTAACGGTTCAACAAGTTAGCACCCATCGGCGAGGTTGCCCGGATTGATTTGATTGACCAATTTCACCATGTTCATGAGGTTGGGTGATCAAAATAGATGATATTTGACTGAAATATACACAAAAGGAGGTCGAGTGATCCAAAATTAAAAAAAGAGAAAGATCACCCGAGTAAGATAATGGGTAAATAAAATGAAGGGAGGTTTGGCAGATAGAAATAATGAAAAAAGACAATCCGTGCAAGGTAAAGAGTGCTTAAGTGTCATTTTCTTTACACTTGTCATTTTCTTTACAAAATATTAAACCCTTTCAGATATGAAGCCTGAATGAAAAACCAATGGACTTCACCAAGGATGAACTTCATTGCTGATGATTTCACCGTCGATTACAACTTGTACCAAATCCATGAAAAGAAACATGGAAAATTATGCACATTGACTCTCATGAGTAAACATTTTATTTCATCTTCACTCTCTCTTCTGCAACTCCTCCATTGAAGGGGAAGATAAAGAGTAAACCCAAAAAGAAAATAGCAAGACAACCTGCAATAAGAAAACCCCACATGGTTGCTTCTTAATTTCATATTTTGTTGTCTTGGCTAAAGAAAATGTGAAATTCTTTGAACTCATTTACAGATACATAAGGGTTTTTTGAGGACTTTTGGCTTTTTTTTTTAATGTAATCTTCCATTTTAGGTGTGCCAAAATTATTGGTTTTTCTTGTTATTTTTTGGAAGAAGTTTTATTGAAAAAATAGCCCTCACGAATAATTTTTCAACAGTGTTAAATGAATAAAATTAATATTATCTATTCATGAGTATGAATGTAATTAAAATCATGGTAGAGCCCATGATATAGAAATAGAGATCTATGTTTATGTGAGGATGATGTCACATATGAGAGATGCAAATTGATGAGTACTCTATGTCATTAAATATATCACAACCAAGACCCGTCAAGTCTTTTAACCAAGTCATTAAATAATGATTACCGAGTCTTGCAAGCCGATTAGATGTTGGTACATTGAATTGTAAATAATCATATATCAGGTCTCAAGGATTAATGAAATGCATTGGTTAGACAATCGAGTGATACCGTTTCCAATTGCATTCACAAATATTTATGGTAGATGGGCAATAATATCTAGAAATCTGGGTTGTTACATAACATGAATAAAAGATCGATCACTTATCATTGCGACTAAGATTACATAAATAAAATGTTCTTAGTTTAGTCTCATCCATTATTAGGATGGTGTATGAGATTAGAAGTCTAAGATAATTGACTCCAAAGATCCTAACTTTAACCTAAATGAAATTGAGGATAAAATGAGAAATTCACAATTAGTACGTGGAGATAAATACTATAGATAGTTGGTCAATTTATTTGGTAACACTTAATATGAGCTAGAATTAAAATTTGGCAACTCATATGCCCTTGCATAGATGGTAAATGGCATGACACAATTTGTACACACATGTCATGCATGAGAATTGTGACACACAAGGCCACAAGGGAATGCAAATTCAAGAGATCACCTTGGAAATGAACTCTAGGGAATTTGGGGCAATATAAGGAATGTTATATTGTCTATAAACAATTAATTAGAGAGAATGAAAAAATTCCATTCAATTTATTAAAGGCCCAAAAGTATTGGAAAATAAATTGATAAGAATCATAAGATATAATAAGTTAGAAAATGATGTGGACACCTAAGATTATAATTGGGCCTCATGAATATTTCTTATTGAGGCCCAGACAGTTAATGGGCTTAAGATGGTTTGGAAAAAGTCAGCAGCTCAATCCCAAATAGTTACATAGGTCCGAAACAAGAAAGGAAACACATAAAGGGTAAAATGGTAAAAGTTGGCAGCATCCGTAACATCTTCAGAATACTTGAAGAAAGCTGTTATTTACACACCTCATTTTCTCTCTTTGCACACCTTTTTCTTACTTTTCTTACTTCACATTCTCACGTGATTAAATTTTCTCATACATGCACCCCTTTCCAATTATTATAATATCCATATTTTATCTATTTCACAAAATTTCTTATCACAACACACTTCATCACCCAACACACCTCAGTAACTCATATCACAAAAAAAAAAAAAAAAACACACCCAGCCCCTCCCCTCTCCCCCTCTCTCTCTATTTCTCTCCTTCCCTCTCCCCTCCGAACATCTACTTAAAAAAAAAGTTACAGATTCAGCAGATCAGTGTCGAAACTGGTCGTTTCTTTCGGCATTGGTCCGCTAAAACTTGTAGTTTTGTTCGGCAGTAGTCCACCAAAGAGAACATGAACGTTAGACAAGTACCTGCTGAACATATCCTAAATGTTCGGTGAACTAATGTTGAACCAGCTGTATTTTTTTTTTTTTTAAGGTGGATGTTAGAACACAGAGAGAAAGAGAAAGGGAAAGGGAAAAGGAAAGAGAAGGGAGAGAAAGGGAAGGAGACAGATGCCAGAGAGAGGAGGGGAGTGTGCAGGGGGTGCTATGACAGGGTGTGAGGGGTTGCTGTGATAGCGAGAGAGAGGGAAATAGAGATGGGGAGAGAGAAAGAGAGGAGAGAAAAGTTGGAGAGAGGAGGGGAGGGCTCGGCATGGGGTTGAAAAGATCGAGTGGTCGCCGAAAAAGGGAGAGAGAAGCCAAAGAGATGGGGCAAGGCACGAGGTGGGAGCATAGAAGAGAGAAGAGAGATGGCGTGTGTTGGGGGAGGGATTTAAGGTCTTTTCATAATAAGGCAAATTTATAAAATCATTAATTAAGTTATAAGCAAGGAGTGAAATTTCGAAAATTTCGGTGAAATTTTCGTTTTTTTGGGATCCCGAAATTTTATCACATAACCCTTAATTTTCGGTAATTTTTCGCCGAAATTTCGATCCCCCTTCAAGTGTATTTCTGTGAAATTTCGTCGAAATTAAAGCGAAATTTTGCTGTACGGCTGGAGAACACTCGGATCTCTCTTTTTCAACCACACACTTAGATCTATCTTTCTTCAGTTTTTCTCTCTGTCTTCTCCCCTGCCAAAGATCTCTCTCCCCTTACCTCATCACTGGCGAGACTCTCTCTCTCTTCACTCTCTCTTCTTCGCCTGCGACTCCATCTCCGGCGTGACTCTCTCTCTTTTCTCCGCTTGCAAGTTGCAACTCCTTCTCTGTAACTTTCTTCCTCGGCGCGAGACCCCTGCAAGGTTTGTAGTATACATCTATTGATCTATAATGATCTTGATCCGCGCGAGACATCTTGTATCAGTATATATATAATATATTATATATGTAAGATACTGGCTACTGCAACTTCCATTAGTCTGCAAGTCTGCAATATGGATATTACTATATTAGTATATATTAATATTATAATATATATATATATATGCCTGCTAGTATTGGCGTACTGCTAGTCTGCTACTAGCCTACTGCTTGCAAAGTTGCAATAAATATGAGATGAATAATGGATTATATTCTATATTTCTATCTTTACCATTTTGTTTGTACATTGTAGTATTGTACTATTAAATTTAATCTTTCTGTACATTTTTGTATTATTAATTTTTCTTCATAATTCATATAAAGAAGCAATATGTTAATACTTAATACTTCATGTATTTTTATGTTTGTGATGAATTGAACAACTAAAAATATAAATTGAAGAAAGTAGATCATATATCCAAGCCAAAGCCACACAAGAGTGGATGTGGATCTACTGCAATATTGTGGTAGATGAGCAGATCATAATTACAAATTTACAATAACTACACTGGCCTACACAAAGGAACAGGAGAAACATTTTAAATAATTGTAAGATACAAATCTAAACTCAGTTAGTTGGATACGTGTATGTTGAGTATTGAATTCAATTTGCAGTTTTGATTATTTATGTTGAGTATTTAAAATGTTCCCACTAATTCTTCTCGATCAGGCAACTCTAACACAGGATCAGACACATCTACCAACAGTGAAAGTAGAGGTGGTGGTGAGGGTGGTGGTGGTGGTAGAAATGAAGATAACACTGAAGATGATCAATACGATATCATTCGATTTACTGGCGAAGAAAACTACATCCATGCAACACAAGATGAGGATCATGGGAGTAGGCGTGCAGGACGGGGAATTGGTGCCATTAGAAAGGACTACAATCGTAGGAAAAGAGGTAATGTGGGTATGATACCAGAAGAAGAGGATTCGTTATCCACCACTTTTGGTTCTATGGGGGTAGCAGATGATAATTACAATTATGGGCAAAACCCTCTAATAGTCTACCCACCATATCCCTTTTACTTAGGTGAGTCTGGCAGTAACTCTTCAAATGAGTATGGCTATGGGCAAATCCCACCACAAATACCACCTTCTGATCCATACGGTTGGCATGTTGGGAATTATATGCAAAGTTATGCTGGAGATGTATCTTGGGGTGATTATTCTTCGCAATTCATCTACTCTGGACATGATATACTGAAGACAGCNTACTCTGGACATGATGATACTGAAGACAGCGAAAATTTTGAACCTGCTAGAAACTCTATGTGGTATTGAATACTTATTTAATTCATGATTTAAAATTGTAATATAAATAAATTTGAGGTGTTATTTATATAATTATTAATTAGTGACCATTTTTTTAACAGTATTTACTACCAGCGCGCATTATATTCATCTTATATTACATAAAACTTACTATATAATTTGGTTTCTTCAATGTTTTTTATCAATATAGTAGATATTATGTTAAATAAGCATATGGTCAAGTTTCATTCAAAATTTCCGTATTTTGATAGCAATTTCCGTCGTTTTTATTTAATTTTGTCGAAATCGAAATTTTAATCGAAATTTCCACGAAAATTTTCGTCGAAATTTCCATCGAAAATTTCCTCAAAACCGAAATTTTACTCCTTGGTTATAAGGATATGCAAAGAGAAGAAATAGAAGCACAAATAGTAGTTTTTTATTTTAAAATTGAAATTACCGAATCAAAATTTAGATTTGATCGAAATTTACAAAAGGATTCTAAATATTGGATTTGATTTGAGTATTTCAGTCAAATCCAATTTTTCAATCCAAATTTCACCCTACTTAGCGAAAAATTATTCTGTAAACAAAAATTGGGGAGAGAAAATAAAAATAAAAATCATATGCAGACAAAAAAAAGAAAGAGGATATATATGGATTTTCCCAAATGTTTTCCCCCTTCTGTCACTGAAATTCTGAAAACCCTCGACCCCTCGTCTTCAGTTTCACACCTCTCTCCCTCTCTTCCTCTCTCTGAAACCCAGAAACAAACAGACAAAAAAGAGAAAAGATGGAAGAAGCAGAGCAAGAGCAAGAAGCTAGGCAGCTAAAGACTGTAGCAGAGGCCAAATACAGAGACTCCAACTTCAAATCAGCCCTGAAATATGCAAAGCGAGCCCAGCGGCTGAGCCCAAACCTGGACGGCATCTCCTCCATAGTCACCGCCTTCGAGATCCTCCGTACAGCCTCCAAAACACCCAACAATCCCAACTGGTACAAGGTCCTCCAGGTGGAGCCCTTTGCCCACACCAACACCATCAAGAAGAACTACAAGACGCTCGCCTTTCTTCTCCACCCGGACAAGAACCCACATGCCGGTTCCGAAGAGGCCTTCAAGCTCGTAAGCGAGGCGTTTCGGTTCCTTTCGGACAAGGTGAGGAGGAAGGAGTATGATATGAGGCTCAGGATCATGATTCAGGATGAGAAAATCAAAGAGGGTGGTGGTGGGGGTGGGGGGTTGGGTTTGAGCGACACGTTTTGGACGGCGTGTTCGACGTGCCGGCTTTTGCACCAGTTTGAGAGGAGGTATTTGGGACATAATTTGGTTTGCCCAAGTTGTAGGAAGAGCTTTGAGGCTTTGGAGGTTGAAAGTGGTGAGAATGGTGGTGGTGGAAATGCTAAGGTTAGGACTAGTGAGAGGTTGAGGAATGCGGGTTTGGCATCGAAAGGGAAAGTGGTTAGTGAAGGATTGGGGAGGAGAGTGAGTGATAGTGAAGAGGTGGTTGGTGGTGGGAGAAGGAAAACTGGGGGTTTGGAGAAGAAAGGTGAAGTGGGTAGTGAAGGGTTGGGGAAGAGAGTGAGTGATAGTGATGAAATGGTTGGTGGTGGGATAAGGAAAACTCGGGGTTTGGGAAGGAAAGGTGAAGTGGGTAGTGGGGATTTGGACAGGGAAGTTAGTGGTGGTACTGGTGGTGAATTGAGTGGTGAACTGAGTGGTTGGAGGTTGCGGAGGAGAATGAGTAGTGTTGGAGAGGTGATGGAGAGGTCTAAACCGAAGAAGGCGAAAACCGGTGAGGAAATGATGACATTGGCAGAAATGCAGTTGGAAATGAAGCGGAAGGCACAAGAGGAGAAGATGAAGTCGAAGCTGAAGGACAAGATGGATGAAAGAGAGAAGAAAAAAGTGAGGCATACAGATTTGAAGAAGGGTAAGAATTTAGAAGTTGAGCGACCCTCTGTTTCAAAGAAGATTAAGGATTTAGAGAGTGAGAAGATTGGGGGTTTGGCAATACAGAGAAGCAGTAGGGGGTCGGAGAGCGGGGATTTGGAGATTATGGCTGTGGAGGATTCGGATTTTTATGATTTTGATAAAGATAGAGTGGAGAGGAGTTTTAAGAAAGGGCAGGTATGGGCTGTATACGACGACGATGATGGAATGCCAAGACATTACGGGTTGATTGATGGAGTTGTTTCTGTCAATCCTTTTGAGCTGAAAATGAGTTGGTTGGATCTTCAGAATAATGGGGAGGAGTGGTTGGCTTGTTGGGAAAAAATGGGATTCCATGTGTCTTGTGGGAGGTTTAAGGTTGACAGGAAGACTTCCATTAATTCAGTGAATATATTTTCTCATGTTGTGGATTGTGATAGGGCGGCAAGAGAGGTTTATCGAATTTATCCAAAGAAGGGTTCGGTTTGGGCACTTTATAATGAAGCAGCTTTGGATGCAGAGGGAAGAAACCTGTCGGTTAAAGACAAACGATGCTATGACATAGTTGTGTTTCTGACAAGTTATAGTGAGATGCACGGTTTGAGTATGGGGTATCTTGAGAAGGTTGATGGATTCAAGACGGTGTTTAAGAGAAGGGAGGTTGGGTCTCATGCTATTAGGTGGCTAGAAAAAGATGATGTTAAGTTGGTTTCACACCAAATTCCTGCCAGGAAGCTCTCTGGTGATGAAGCTCCAAATCTTTTAAAAGACTGTTGGGAACTCGATCCTGCTTCTCTTCCTCCAGATTTACTTACATTTAGTTGGGGAAGATAGGTTGTAGTTGGGAAAGCTGAGAGGTTTTGTATAGCCTTTCTTTCTTTGGTTTGGGGTTCAAAGTAGAATATATGTACATTAAGTACCCTAGTGAGGTGATTTGTAGCAAATGAGGGTACTGCTCTGAACTATAATCTCTTTTATTTTTTATTAGTAGTTGAGTAAAATAGTGGTCCACAATCATGACTCAATCTTTCATCTTAATGTCTATTTTAAATAACTACATGTGTTTATCTGTATGAACTTTACATGTGTCTATTGTTTGTATGACAGTATGTGCATGGGATTTGTTGGGGTAAGTAGATTTTTTGGTCATGTGAGGCAATGGTTAACTCTACGCTTGTGCTTAATCTCAAGTTATTGTGTTGTGATAGCCTTGTTGCAATGCATTATTCTGCAGAGTTTTTGATATATGTATTCTGCGGAGCTGGTTTAACTTTTACATCGTCTGTTTGAACTCTTGGTAGAAAGCTTTAGTGCTATTCCAACTAAAGTGAGATAAAGACAAGCTGGGTTGGATGAAGTGGCTTTAACGAAATGTTGCATCTTTCTTTATCTATTGAAAATTTGAAAGGAGGTGGAGAAATTTGAAAGAAGATGCATAAAACAGTTAAAACTAGCACTGTTGAAAATGTGCAGAGTTGTTTGGCAAGCTTTCTTTGTAGACTGTCACGACGGTAATATGGTATTAAAACTCTCATTATGGTAAGCAAATCTGAAAGAAGAAATATAGCAGGGTTGAAATGTTTAGAACTGTTTGACAGGTTTTGTATTTGTAGGATCTGTCATATGTAGATCCCAAGGAACAATAGAACTAGCACTATAAAGAATGAGGAGAGTATGTTTGAGAGGTTGGCTAGTTTGCAAAAACCTTTAGTTTCAACAAGTGGATGCTATTGCTTGCTTACCAGATACCTTGAACTTAAACCTGCATTTGTTTTGTTCCCTTTGAATATTGAAATTTACTTTTGCTTTGTTCCTCTTGAAGATTGGGATTTGACATACTATATACATCTTAAGAGCACGGATTTACCTTTCTTGGTAGCTTAATCTCGGTTACTACTGGGAGTTATTGGATCAAGTACAAGTTTCTAACCTTATGATGAGTTCAGTTTATCTGTCTAACTTTATGAGTTCAAGGTCAATCAAAGAGTTGATTCCCCCCCCCCTTCTAGCCCCTTTACTTGGTGTTGGGATCCAGAGATTGTTGCTATATTGGGTCTTCATATTGCTGCTAAAAGCACCACAATCTACCTCTTTCCAATAGGGGTGGGCACGGTGCAGTCCGGCCCAGTTCTCCCCCCACACCGACACTGCACTGTAGAGCATAAAACGGTCCGGTGCAGTGCCGAGCACTGGAATTGTTGCTGCAGAATTGGATCAAACCAATCTGTAACAGTTCTAGTCTAGTTCAGTTTCTGGATGGGTCTTACTGTTTTGGGCCTTTTAGTCTGAGCCCAATTAAAAATATAGGCTAAAAAATAACAGAACCCACTTTTTTAAGTACAAATCAGTGAATCACAAGCCCAAATCACAATTCAAAACTTTTTTTTGTAACAAAGTCACAAATCAAAACCTGTTAAGTCCAAATACAAATCACAAATAATAAAGTCACAATTTATAAATCACAAGATTCACAACATGTTTAAGTCCAATTAACAACTCACAAAAAAGATTCAAAAATAATAATAAAACACACTTAAGTACTTCACCAAGTATCAAACTATTAAGTACCAACCATTGTCCAAGACTCCAAGTAGGCAAGCAACTTAAAAACCAACAAAAAAAAAAGTTACTAAGTTACAAGTTACAACCATTAAAACAAAATTAACTTACCAAATTCCAAATACAAATTACAAACCATGAAACCAACCAAAAACCATTAAAATAACACAAATTAATATTAGGTTACATAACTTAAAGCCATTAATCAATAATCACAAAATTTCATATCCCCCAGCCAGCAAACACCATAAATCACTCATTGTCTTCAAATAACCATTGCCAACAGCCATCAAATACACCGTAAATCAATAGCAGCCATCAAATACACCATAAAACAGAAACCCCAATTTTCATCAGTCCTCATTCACAAGTTCACAACCATTATGCTAATTTGCCAAAATAAACTAAATGTAGTAATGTACCTCACAAAAATGCCCATTGCCCAAGTACCCAAAATGTAGCTCAAGCTGTTCACTGCTCAGCAATTGAATCCCCAAAATATAGTACAAAATCCAGAACCTGCATATGTAGTTCAAAGTTTCAAAACCCAAATAAACTATAAACCCTAATTTAAAATTGAAATTGCAAGGAAGAACCACAAAATTGTACATAAATTACAGAATAACCCTAATGTAAACCCTAACCTGAAATCAAACCCCAAATTAACATAAACCCTAATTTAAAATCAAAATTGCAAGGAAGAACCACAAATGTGCACACAAATTATAGAATAACCCTAATGTAAACCCTAACCCGAAATCAAACCCAACATTAACTATAAACCCTAATTTAAAATCGAAATTGCAAAGAAGAACCACAAAATTGCACAAAAATTACAGAATAACCTTAATATAAACCCTAACCCAAAATCAAACCCCAAATTGCAAAGAGATGACAAGATGAGAAAGTGAGAGATGAGAGACAAAGATGATAGACTAACAGATTAGAGACGCGAGATGAGAGATGAGAGTGAGAGAGATGGTTACCTGAGACGACGCCGACGAGATGTATTGGAACGGCTTTTGATTCGCTGCGACGACGCCAACGAGATCAGAGATTTAGATAGGTACTATAAACATATACATACAAAAATTATAAATTAGGATATACTATAATATTATAAACTATATACTATATGGGTACAATCAAATATATAATTAGTGTTTCAATTAGGGTTTAAATTGGTAATTTGTAATTGACTAATCTAATTGGGGTTTGAGGGTTTCAATTGGGGTTTAGAGTATAGGGTATTTAGGGTATATGATATAGTCTTATAATAAACTTATAGACATATACATACAAAAATTATAAATTAGGATATACTATAATATTATAAACTATATACTATATGGGTACTATCAAATATATAATTAGTGTTTCAATTAGGGTTTAAATTGGTAATTTGTAATGGACTAATCTAATTGGGGTTTGAGGGTTTCAATTGGGGTTTAGAGTATAGGGTATTTAGGGTATAGTCTTGTAGTAAACATATACATAAAAAAATTATAAGTTAGGATATACTATAGTATTATAAATTATATACTATATAGTACTATCAAATATATAATTAGTATTTCAAATGGGGTTTAAATTGGTAATTTATAATTGACTAATCTAATTGGGGTTTGAGGGTTTCAATTAGGGTTTAAATTGGTAATTTGTAATTGACTAATCTAACTGGGATTTGAGGGTTTAAATTGGGGTTTAAATTGGTAATTTGTAATTAACTAATCTAATTGGGGTTTGAGGGTTTCAATTAGGGTTTCAATTGGGGTTTAGAGTATAGGGGCCATAGGCCATTTAGGGTATAGGGTATAGTTTTATAGTAAATGTTGATGCAAATTCTCGTGAGGTAGATGCAACAACTTAGAAACGCTGATCTGGCCGATCAGATACCTCGCTGGATGATGATGTGGATGATGACGTGAGATCTTCCTGCAAGAGAAGCAAGATCAAAGGAGATGGACCGGTGTGGTACCAGCCAAACACGCTCCGATGATGAAGTCAGTGATGGTGTTTGATGGTAGATGAGGAAGAACAAATGATGAACTTGGGAGAATAGGAAGAACAAGGCAAATGTTCTGGGTTATTCTCAGCAAGTTGGATATGCTCTTAGATGAGTAGGAATTTTTTGTATAAGTGTTTGGCGGATGGTTGGATAGATCCGTGTTTTGCACATATGAGTTGGTATATATAGGCAAAGGAGTACTTGATGAGTAAGTTACCTATATGTGAATGAATGGTTGCTAGAGACCCACGCGCCTGGTCAGAACTAGTTGCATGCACAGCTATTCACCTCCTGAGCATTCAATGCTGCATTGAATGCTCCATTAAATGCGAGGTTGGAAGGTTCAGACAAACTACCCCAATAGTCATGGATGCAGGCTGGATATTCCATCCGTAAGAGGATTTGTGTCAGATGCATTTAAGTCTGGCGGTTCATCCCAACGTGATCTTCCTTGTAATGACGGTGGAGAGCCGAGCCGAACCAGATTTAGATCTCCATTATAGATGGGNGAAGCTCATGCATGATCGGATCGGATGTGGGATCCCAGACCGAGCCGGTCCAGTAGATAGGGGTTTCCCCGAGCCACGACCGGTCGACACCCGAACTTAAAAAGGGAATCATCATTGTGCCGAGCCGATCCGGGATGACCATGGAATAGATGAACACTCAATCCCTTGGATGGTCATCGGTTCGACTCGGACCGGGCATGGAGGACTCGAGCTGAGCTGGCGGAGGAAGTGCTCAGCAGTTATGATGTGGAGGTCAAAGTCTGACCACTGAAAGTCAACCCCAAGTTTGGTTTTGACCAGCCACGTGTCGAGCCGTGATTGGCTGTTTGGATCGGTATGGGTTTTCCCAAAATAGGAGTCCCCCAGCTTCCGATCCGAGCGGACAGTGGTGGATTGGAAGTTGAAGTATGCTTTTCCTTGGGGAATGACACGCCATTAGATCCGAACCGAAATGATATCGGGTTCCGATCCGAGCAGGCCAATCTTCCTGAAGATCCGAGCAAATGATGACTTGTGTTTGGCAGAAAGATCTTCGAGAGCAGGTGAAGAGACGTTTTGGTGTCTGTATGGGGGAACGTAAGGGTCACATCATTTATGGGTATTTTGAATGCTTGACAGGTGTCAAGATCTGGGATTTGAAGCGCCACTTTTGGATGGCTGAGATTGGTTTGCATGGGGGTATAAAAGTGACTGTTTCTCTCTCTTCCCCTTCATTCTCAGAAATTCACTCTCTCTCTTTCTGCAAAAACTCTCTCTCTCTCTCTCTCTCACCGTGACTCTCCTTCTCTCTCCGCGACTGAGACAGTGGTCCGATCCCAACTCCGACGAGGTACAGCCACAGGCGAGGTGGTTCCGAGGGTATTGGGGGCGGAGAGATTTTGCCGGACAAAACCAGTAAGTGATTCTGTCCACTTTTGAGTTTTTACACTTTTCGGGTTTTGGGTGTGTTCTTGAGTGTTCTTGAGAGAAAGTGCTTTTTGATCCAAAAGCAAGAGAGAGGAAATAGAAAAACTGTTAGTGATGTCAACCACCGATTCGAGTGGTAGGCTCGGCTCGGGAGAGGCATTTGATGGGGAAAGTGACGCCGAGCTGAGCCGAAGTCCACCGGCAGGTGAGGCGAGTTGGGATGGATTGTCCGAAGAATTAGACGAGGTCGGCTTGGCGCTGGATCACAATCCAGGCGAGGAGCGCCGAGCCCGGGGAGATCAGGAGAATCCCGAAGTGTTGAGTTCCGATCGGGAACAAGGGGTGGCCGAAGGTGATGACGAGGAACCTCTGGACGTCGAGCCGATCGCGACCATTCCGAGTAGACTCACCTCGGGTTCACAAGAAAGAGATAGGGGTCGCGATGCATCGACCTCGGGCTCGGCCCAGCAGGTGACGGGGAGTCCGATCGACCCGGATTTCTATGAGGAATTGGGATGGAAGGCCGATCAGATCCCCAATGAGATGACTGAGTATCATCTCAGGGACTTGAGGAACAGGTACTCAGTTCCCGAGTCCGTGCTGATGAGGTTGCTGATCGGGGGAGAGAAACCGAGCCGACCTCCAAAAGGATGGGTGACAATGTACCCCGAAATGTTCGAGAACGGGGTTCGGCTTCCCCTGCACCCCTTCCTGTAGGACTGGCTCGCGACGATCGGCGCGGCGCCACACCAACTGAACCCGAATGTATACAGGATAATCCTGTCTATGCATATCTTGTGGCACAAAGTGCACAAGTGTGTGCCACACAAAGATCTCCTGTTCTGTAATTATGCGTTGAGGTCGAAGCAGAGCGAGCTCGAATTCTACAACCTCCAGGCGTACTCGGGCCGCTATTCGGTGGGAATCCCTCTTCCCAGAAGACATGGAAGAAGAGATATTTCTTCGTTTCTGGGGATTGTGAGTTCGCCGATCCGAACCTTCTTCCCTTGGCTAGGGTTCCTAGGGCGTTTAGGATTGCAGGTGGGCACTGGATTTCTGGGAGAGCCGATCTGAGAGTGACTTTGTTTATTTTTGCCTTGTTTGTTTTTCGAAACTAACTCTTTATGTTTCATTTTGTAGTTGGCTGGAATAAGGGCAAACTTTGGGGCGAACTCAGGGATCAGATCGCCGTAGTGAGGAGCTCGCCCGAAGAATACCTGTCGACCAAGTTCCTGCTCGGGGAAACCCAAATCAGGTTGAGTGGGATATCTTGGTTTGTACCCAGGTGGAATCCACGAGCCGAGAAGGGAATGAATCCCGCCGAGATGGAAGCTCGGCTCAGGAGGAAGGCGGCGCGGAGCGTCCAAAGGAGGGGCGCGGGGCGGCCCCCCGTCGAGCCGGTCCAGGCTCCCGTTGCTGCGACGGCCCAGCCCGGGCCTTCTGTGCCGAGGTCGGCTCGGCAAGGGGAAAAGAGGAAAGCCCCTCAGACAGAGGCCCGAGTTGAGAAAAAAGCTCGGGCCGAGCCCAGTGGTCCCAGTGCCGATGCATCTGGCTCGGCGCCCCTGAAGACGGTGGAAGTGGATCCCTCCATCGAGCCGTTCGTCACGGGCTTTAAGCGCGTGATAACGCCAAAGATAGTGGAGGGGCTCTGGGCCGGTCAGGAGGAGCCGAGCTTCAGTCAGAAGGCTTTGAGCACATCCCGCCAGGCCATGTTGGTAAGTTCTTCTCACTTCAGATTGTTATGTTTACCCCGTCCGGCTCGGACTGATAAATTTTATTGTTTTACAGCTTGCCATCAAACAGTTTGAGGCTGCCCACGCCGCTGTCGAGGCTGAGGCCAAGCTGGGGAGGTTTCGGGAGCGAATCCAGGAGCTCAAAGAGAAGCTTGCCGAGGCCGAGCGGGCGGTGAAGGCCGAGCGCGATCGGTCGGCGGGTCTGCGGTTTAAGCTGGCCGAGAAAGAGGTGGAGGTTGCTCAGCTCGGAAAAGAGCTTCTCAACTCGGAACAGAGGGTGGCGGACCTAGGCCAGCTCGCCGACCAGCTTCAGCAAGACGTCGTGGAGGCTGAACGAAGGGCAGCTGAGTCGCGGCGACGGGCCGGGCTCCCGAGCGCCCAGATGCTGGCTGATGCCCACTTTCAAGGGTACCAGAAGCTTCTGGAGGAGATCCGGTCAAAGAGGCCGGACTGGGATGTCTCGTTCCTCGGCGAGTCCGATGGCGAGGAGGATACCCAGGGAAGTCGGCAGGAAGACCTTCCCCTTCCCGATCACCAGGTGCCCGACGAGGTGGTGGCAGCCGCGGCCGAGCCGACCCAGGAGGATCCTCCGTTGCCGGAGTGTGGGCCGACCCCAATCCCCCCAGTCCCCGAATCCGATCCCAATGCCGAGATGCAGATCGGCGGGGTTGAAGTGGTGCAGCTTGGGGAGGAGACGCCCGAGGAATCCGTAGAGCCGATCCAGGAGGGGCCCGCCGAGCGATCTGCCTGAACCAAACTTTTATTTTTGTTTTTTTGTTTATTCCCGAGCCGACGTGTGGCTCGGGTTTTGATGTATGTTTGAACAATCTGTTTATGTTTTTGAACCATTTGTTAATTTATTCAGTATTTTCTTAAACAACCATTTGTTAAGTTGTTGTCAGTTCAGCTTGGAAATTAAGCTAAAGACATAACCAATAACATATGAACCAGAAAGTGATAAAAGTAACAATTTATGATAAAAACAAAGGTATTTTGAGATCGGCTCGTCATATCGATCGCAATGAAATAATTTACGATAAATTCCCAATTGTCTTCGGATCAGCTTGATAAGCATAATGAAGATTAAGTAGGAACTTTGAAAACCCTAGTAATCCCAGATGGGCTCGGCATACCCATTGAGATGTTTAGAAATTTGTTTTTTTTTTTGAGAAAAATATTCAAACCTACTTTCAGATCGGCTCGGCATGCACGATGAAAGTTTTGGTTGGAGTGTATATTTTTCTTTTGGAAATATCTTGTTGAACGTTAGGACTTGTAGAAAGTCAATTCGGTTCGGCCAGGGATTTTTATAGACCTAGTAAGTCTGTACTATGCCGAGCATCGGCCCGGAAATGGCGCGCCAGCTCGGCACAGGAGTTTATAGACCTGATGAGTCTGTAATATGCCGAGCATTGGGCCGGAAATGGCTCGCCAGCTCGGCACATGAGTTTATAGACCTGATGAGTCTGTAATATGCCGAGCATTGGGCCGGAAATGGCTCGCCAGCTCGGCACATGAGTTTATTTATTTTTCGAGAGAAACACTTAGATTTTTCCTCTTTGTTGAGAGTGTATAGGAGTAGAGTCCCTAGTGTTTGTTTCGAAAAATAAGAAGAAGATGAGTCAAAATGTGTTCATCTTTTCATTGATTGGGGCAAATATTAGGTCGGACAGTCCCCGATCCCAACTACACTTCACTGATAATAAATCTTTAAGTGTTCAGCGTTCCAGCTGTGCTTGAGAGGCTTCCCAGCCAGAGTGGCCAAGTTGTAAGTGCCAGACTTGACTATGCCTGTGATTCTATATGGTCCGGTCCAGTTCGGATCGAATGAGCTATCCTTGACGGCAAGAGGGTTTTTCTTCATGACGAGGTTGTCCAATCCGAAGCTCCTGGGCTTGACCCTTTGGTTGTAGTATTTGGCTACTCTCTGTTGGTAAGCGGCTCGGCAGAGATTGGCGTCGGTTCGCCTCTCCTCGACTATGTATAGGTCGAGCCGGAATCCAGCGTCATTGGTCTCGGGATTGTATGTGCCGGTCCGGAATGAAGGAGTCCCCATTTCGACCGGGACGACAGCGTCAGTTCCGAATGCCAATGCATAGGGTGTTTCCTTCGTGGAGTTGCGATAGGAAGTTCGGTAGGACCATAGCACCTCTGGTAGGAGTTCAGGCCAATTCCCTTTAGCATGGTCGAGCTTAGTCTTCAAGGTCTTCTTGATGATCTTGTTGATGGCCTCGACCTGTCCGTTCGACTGTGGATGGTAAGGAGCGGTGAAGCGCAAGTTGATGTTCAGACGTGAACAAAAACTCCGGAATTTCTTGCAGTCGAACTGTTTGCCATTGTCCGCAATGATGGTGTGCGGCATGCCGAATCGACAAATGATGTTCTTCCAGACGAAGGCCTCCATCCGTTCGGCTGTAGTGTGTTGAGTGCTCATTTTACACTATTTTATGATACTAACTCCCTAACTCAGAGTGCAAGAACTCGATATTTTGTGTGTTGTTAGTTTGTTTTTGTTTTTATAGGATAAAATGAGTAAAGAAGTGAAAAGGAGCCAAAAGAGCCATTTTTAGATGTTTCCTAGTCAAACTAGGAAAAGTGGAGAAATACTGGTCTCACCAGGAAATGCCGAATCCCAGTCATACTAGGATTCCTAGTCTCACAAGGAAAGATCAAGCTTGAATAAGAAGGAATCATGATGATCAGAAGCCAGAAATGAGAAATCCTAGTTGGAGCAGGAAATCCTGTTTCAACTAGGAAACCTAATCCAAGTAGGAAATGGAGTCCTACTGAAGATAGGAATCATGAGGGGCAAAATGGTAATTGTGAAATTCCAAGTGAGATAGAAATCCTAAGTCAACAAGGATTCCTAGGTGGACAAGGAGAAGTGGTCAAAAGTCAAAGTCAACAAGTCAATGGTTCTAGAAGCTTCTGGAAGACATTGGGCCAAAGCACAAATGGATAAGATCAATTTTCAGCCAAGAGATTGGGCTTGGGCCAGGCGTGAAAACCCTAAGGAGGGTGCGGCATGGGCTTAGGAGGAAGCCTAGTGGCTGGCGCATGGACTCAAGTGATGGGCCATGTAATTGGCGCATGAGCTGAAGGCTTTTGGCTTAAGTGACTTGCGCAAGGGGCTGCTGTTATGTGTATTGGGCTTAAGTGAGTATGGCCTTGGTCCATTAGGTCAAGTTACATCAATCCCACATTGGAGAGGAATAGAAAAGGCAGCCCCACTTCCCTCTATAAATATATCTCTAAAAATCAGAAAAAGGGGTTCTGAAGTTCTCTTTCATTTTTCTTTTAATTTTCGCAGCCCTAGCAGCCTCTCTCTTCTCCTCTTGCCGCAAACCCTAGCAGCCACCCTCTCTCATGTTTTTCTTGTGCCGCAGCCACCATCTTCCTCTCTCTCTTTATTTTTCTTTCTTTTCTTGTCTGGCCGAACACTAGCAGCCACTTTAATTTGGTTCTCTTTTATTTTGTGCTGAACGGAAGAAGAAGGAAGTGAAGCCAAGCAGCAGCCACCAACACCCAGCCGTGCGCGCCACCTTGCCGAGCACCTCAGCCTCCTTGCCGTGGAGCCCAAGGCCGAGCAGCAGCCCATCACGCCACCACCTTGCAGCCGCACCTCCACCCCATCATTCGTGGCTTGATTTCTTTCTCCTTTCCTTTTATTTTAATTGTTTTAATTATGCTTTATTTATTTATGATTTTAATTATGTGTAACTGAATATTGGGCTAGGGCTAGGATGAAGCCCTAGCGATGCTGTTTACTCTCACTATGGATTATTGATTTTTAATTATTTACATGTTGACAAATCTTGGATCTCTGTTTAAATTGAATCTATTTGTTTCGCATCTTTGACTGATCACCTTAGGTTGCATGCATCTAGATATATGTTGTGAAACTAAATAAGCTCGAAAGGATGATAGTTTCAATAGGCAACAAGTGGGTATCCTAAGATAATATTCATGAGAAAAGAGATCATAGATGACATACAGTACATTAATTTGGAGCCATGCGCTATGTGTTTGTCACTCTCACAGATCGTAACGACTCTTGCATGGGTAACAGCTGCCTTAGCTTAGAACTAGGGAACATGCAAGTTAACTGGCTAAGGAAGGCCCAAGAAGCTCTTAGTTTATGCACAGTAAGGGGAGTAATTGCTAAAAGTAACTAGCCAAACCTTTTAGTAGACGAACTTTGTTGACATGTTTATATATTGATTGTTAATATCCATAGTAGAGTGAATGGTATGCTAGTGGTGGATTCTGACCCCTAGTGTTTCTTTATTATTGTTTTATCCAAATTCATTCAGTTGTTCTTTTTAAGTTTTGTCATTTATCTGTTAGTTTGTCTAGTCTCAAAAACCAATCAAAACCCCTCATTTGCGTGTGTGAGTTAGAGTTGAGTTAATTGAATTTAATTGAGTTAGTAATCATAACACTAGTACAATTCCCTGTGGGATCGACCTCGTATTTGTAAGCTTTGCTACTCCGCGATTCGTGCACTTGCGAGTTAACCTAGAGCTCAGAAAAGGTTATTTAATTTGCTCTAGGAAAACATACAACATAGTGGTGGTCAGGGGCTCGGCTTCGGCCCATTTGGTGAAGTAGTCAACTGCTACTACGGCCATCGTTACTTGCCCCTTCGCCTTCGGCATAGGGCCGATCAGATCGAGTCCCCACTGCGCGAACGGCCAGGGACTGGATATGGAGGTCAGCAGCTGAGGAGGTTGATGGGGGACTGCGGCAAATTGTTGGCACTTGACACAAGCGCGAGAGAGATGATCTGCGTCTTTGTTCAGCGTCGGCCAGAAGTAACCCTGTCTGATTGTCTTGTAGGCGAGGGCTCTTCCTCCAGAGTGGTTTCCGCATATCCCCTCGTGAATTTCTCTCAGCACATCCTGACCTTCTTGGGGAGTGACACACCACAAGTAGGGCAGGGACCGTCGATCATGCTGAACCGAGCCGACCTCGCCTTGATGAGGCGTGCCTTGTCCCTCTCCGGGGGAAGGATGCCGGAGACCAAGTAGTTGATGATCGGTGTCATCCAGTTCGACTCGGCTTCGGTCTGCATAACGGCGGCCCCATTTTCGGCGGTGCTAGGTCTGTCCAGGATTTCAACTGGAACGTGTCTAGCGGATCCGGTGTCTGTGGCCGAAGCCAGGCGTGCCAAGGCATCGGCTCTGCAGTTCTCTGCCCTCGGGATTTGGGATACCTTGTACTCGTGGAAGTTCCCGAGTAGCAGGCGAGTCTTCTCGAGGTAAGCAGTCATGCTAGGCTCTCGAGTCTCGTACTCTCCCAATATCTGATTGACGATGAGTTGGGAGTCGCTGAAGATGTTCAGTTTGGTCGCGCAGAGCTCTTTTGCCAATCTGAGTCCGGCGATGAGTGCCTCATACTCTGCTTCATTGTTAGATGCCTGAAATCTGAAGCGAAGAGCATACTCCATCACAACTTGTTCCGGGGAGATCAAAACAAGCCCGGCTCTGCTTCCCATGGCGTTGGAAGATCCGTCCACATAGAGGGTCCAGGTGAGAAGATCAGCCTGGCCGCGTTCGTTGTTCGTTTTTGGATCGGACGTTGTTGGCGTAACGTCAGCGCGCGGTGGGTCCTCCGTCGAGGTGGTCGACTCACAGATGAAGTCCGACATGGCTTGACCTTTGATGGCCGTCCTGGGACGGTAGATGATGTCGAACTCGCCAAGCTCGATTGACCACTTGATGAGCCGACCCGAAGTCTCGGGTTTTGCTAGGATTTGCCTGAGCGGCTGATCGGTCAAGACGACGATTGAGTGAGCCTGGAAGTAGGGCCTTAATTTCCGAGCCGAGCTGACCAGGGAGAGAGCCATCTTCTCGAATTTTGGATACCTGATCTCGACATCGGCAAGGGCTCGGCTCGTATAGAAGACCGGGTGTTGTACACCGCCGACCTCTCTCACCAGAACTGAGCTGAGAGCCGAGTCAGAAACAGAGAGGTAGAGAAAAAGTTCTTCACCTTCCTCTGGTTTGGATAAGATGGGAGGTTCCCCCATGTGCCTTTTCAGATCTTGAAAGGCCTGCTCGCATTGGGGGGTCCATTCTATGCCCTTCCCTGCTCCCCTTAAAGCTTTGAAGAAAGGGAGGCACCAGTCTGTGGACTTCGAGATGAATCGGTTCAGGGCGGCGACTCTTCCAGTTAGACCCTGGATTTCCTTGCGTGTTCTTGGAGACTTCATGTTGACCAAAGCCTGGATTTTATCCGGATTGGCCTCGATCCCCTGTTGGCTGACTAGATAGCCAAGGAACTTGCCTGACAGAACTCCAAAGACACACTTGGCTGGGTTCAGCCGCATCTGATATTCTTTTAGGACTCCGAACATGTCTGAGAGGTCCTTGACGTGATCGTCCGCCTTTATGCTTTTAACCAGCATGTCATCCACGTAAACCTCTACAGATTTGCCTATGGAAGATCTGAACATGTGGTTGACCAGCCTCTGGTAGGTGGCTCCGGCGTTTTTGAGACCGAAGGGCATGACCTTGTAGCAGTACATGCCGCGATCCGTTATGAAAGATGTGCCCTCCTGGTCGGATTTGTGCATGAGGATCAGATTATATCCAGAATAGGCGTCCATGAAGCTGAGGAGCTGATGTCCTGCCGTTGCATCGACGAGCTGATCTATTCTGGACAAGGGAAAGCTGTCCTTGGGACAAGCCTTGTTCAGATCGGTGAAGTCTACGCACATCCTCCACTTCCCGTTGTTCTTTTTTACCATGACCACGTTGGCAAGCCAGTCGGGATAGTTGACCTCCCGGATAAACCCGTTATTTTGCAACTTGGTTACTTCTTCAGCCATGGCGGCGTATCGGACCGGATCGTATGACCTCCTCTTCTGACGGACCGGTTTGCATCCCGGGTCGGTGTTCAGCCTGTGGGTGATCACGTCAGACGATATGCCTGGCATGTCATCGTAAGACCAGGCGAACACTTCCGCATTGGCGCGAAGGAAGTCGATTATGGCTGAACGCTGCTCGGGGCTGATCTGAGTCCCCACTCGGACGAGCCGATCCAGTGCGTCGGTCGAGATCGGTACTTCCTCCCAGGCCTCGGCGGGAAGGGGCCGAGTGTCTGGGTTCGGCTCGGAAGTGAAGTCGAAAGTTTCCGCCCTCGGCCATCTGCCCGAATCGGCAATGGAGTCAAGTTCTTGTGAGTTCGGCAGCTGACCCTTCTGCTTGATCGAAGCGGCGTAGCAGGACCGAGCCGAGCATTGGTCTCCCTGAATGACAATGCAATCGTCGCCCACCGGACACTTGATAAGGAGGTTGGCGTAGTGGACGATACAGTCGAGGTCGACCAGAGCTGGTCTGCCCAGGATGATGTTGTAAGCCGATGGCCGCTTGACGACGATGAAGTACGTCATGCAAGTCTTCTTGATCGGTCCCTTCCCGAGCGAAAGGGGAAGGTAGATGTGTCCGAGGGGCTGAACCACTTCTCCCCCGAACCCGACCAAGGCGGGAGTGTCAGTCTCCAGCTTGTCCTCGCCGATGCCCATCTGCGTGAACGCAGAGTGGTAGAGGATGTTGACTGAGCTTCCTCCATCGACGAAGGAGCGCGCGATGGTAGTCCCGGCCACCTCAGCCACTACGACGACCGGGTCATAGTGGGGGAAGATGATCTCATTCGCCTCGTTCGGCTCAAAGGTGACCGGTGCCCAGTCTTTCCGTTGTCTCTTGGAAGTGCTGGGCTGACCCGCTTGGATCGACAGGGACTCGTGAGCTTGAGCCGCCTGCCTGACGTACTTCTTCTGGGATCGGTTAGAGCTTCCCACGAAGGTTGGACCCCCGCCGATCGATTCGATAACGACGTCCTGGACGTCAATGGTATTGGTGGGCTTCTTCAGCGTGGCCTTGGGTACCCTAGGCCCGCCAGCCAGGAATTGATTGATCTTACCCGCCCGGGCAAGAGTCTCAATTCCGTCGCGGAGGACGTAGCAATCACCCGTGACGTGGCCGTGATTGGAGTGGTACTTGCAGAAGACGCCCTCCCTGATCTTGTCTGGGGGTGGTCCCTTGATCTCCCTTGCAGCTGGGAGTTGGTCTTTGATTTTGGAGAAGATCGTCTCCAGAACGGCGTTGAGGGGGGTGTATTCTGTGTACTGGATGAACTTGGGCCCCTTGCCCAAAAGTTGGCGCGGATCTTCGATCCTGGTCTTCTTGGATTGGACCTGGGGTTTGGGACTTGCAACCTCTCCTTCCTTCCTTTTGGTTGAGGTCGGCCTGGGATTCAAGGCCTCCACCTAAGCATCCCACTCCTCAGCCCGCGCCCACTTAGTGGCTTCAGCAGAAAGCTCATCATAAGTAGAGGGAGGATTCCTCATCAGGTGGGAGCGGAGTCCCCCGGCGAGCAGACCCTCCATAAGAGCGTTCTTAGCCGATCTGTCGTCGCAATCGTCGCACTTCGTATATTCGATGTTGAAGCGGATCAAATAGGCCTTGAGGCTCTCCCCTTCCTGCTGTTTAATGAGCGACATATCGTTCAAGTTGTAGAGTCGTTCGGATACAACCCGATATCTCGACAGGAAGGCCTTCCGGAGGTCGGAGAAGGAGTCGATGGAGTTGGGCTGGAGGGTCCGGAACCAACCCCGAGCCGATCCCTTCAAGGTTGAAGGGAAGATTCGGCATTTAGTAGCTTCAGATGCCTGACGGGCCTCCATGGCGTATCTGAAGCTGTCAAGATGGTCGTAAGGATCCTTGGTCCCGTCGTACTGGTCCATTTTGGGGGGTTTTGTATCCCGGGAGACCTCAGCATCCATGATTCTGCTGGTATACGGGAGGGGGAGTTCCTCTCCGTGGTCGGCTCTACCGGTATACCCCCTGGAGACCTCGACTTGACCGAGCAGATCGTGGACGCTTCGGATTTGGTTTTGGACCAAA
The DNA here is from genome assembly GCA_003254865.1 of Dryas drummondii. Lineage (NCBI taxonomy): Eukaryota > Viridiplantae > Streptophyta > Magnoliopsida > Rosales > Rosaceae > Dryas > Dryas drummondii. Next base: position 749,037 of record QANW01010875.1, on the reverse strand, counting down.
GTCCGGACAAGGTTTTCCACATCGGGCGGGGTCGGCTCGGCCGCATTTTCCCCTGAGCATTCGGCCCGGTTACCAAGTCTCTCACTCACCGGCTGATGAGTGATCCTCTCGCCCACCGGTTGTCGATATGACATGATCATCGTAGATCCCAGTCGGTCGCTCACCGATCGTCTCCCTGAGTGAGCTCCTGATGGGGGAGGATCCTGGCTGGCGATAGGGCCGAGCCTATCCCTAATCGGGACCCTGGTTTCGGCCGAATCGGTTGGACTGTTGGCCCCCAACCTGGATTGGGTTGGCCGTCGCTGATTTGTATTCGGATCGGCACGGTCTCCCCTCGAACTCCCGGGGAAACGTTTTCCGAAGGCCGCCTTCTTTTGCTGAAGGAGACGGTGGGCGTTTAGGAACTCGGCCTGTTCGGCCGGGGGCATGTCCTCGAAGCCCGGGAAGACGTAATCCGCATTCTGCCGATCGGTCTGGTCGTCCGGCTCGGCCGGAGTGCTCTGCCGAGAGGGAGACGGTGAAAGGACCTCCTGCTCGGTTCGGGTCCGGCGCGATCGGAAACCCGATCCCCCACTGTTCTCGAGCTGGGCGCGATGACGTGCGAGCTCCTCTGCCAATTCGGCCTGTTTGGCGAGCAGCTCATTATTTTGCTTGAGAAGTGCATTCTCAGCGGCCAGATGTCGCTGGCTTTCCCTAAGGAGTTTGTGAGCAGCTCTGATTTTTGAGGGACCTTTGGACTTTGATGTCCTCGGGAGTTGTGCTCCCCTCCTCTTCTCAGGTGTCTCAAGCTGATGTTGTTCATCATTCTGAGACGCCCCCGAAGAAGAACTGCTGTCCCGATAGACGGTAGCCATGATGGCTTGTGTGAAGGAAGAGCTTAGCACTTGTGAAGATGAACACAACGGCTGAAGTCGATCTTCCCACAGACGGCGCCAATCTGTTGATGCAAATTCTCGTGAGGTAGATGCAACAACTTAGAAACGCTGATCTGGCCGATCAGATACCTCGCTGGATGATGATGTGGATGATGACGTGAGATCTTCCTGCAAGAGAAGCAAGATCAAAGGAGATGGACCGGTGTGGTACCAGCCAAACACGCTCCGATGATGAAGTCAGTGATGGTGTTTGATGGTAGATGAGGAAGAACAAATGATGAACTTGGGAGAATAGAAAGAACAAGGCAAATGTTCTGGGTTATTCTCAGCAAGTTGGATATGCTCTTAGATGAGTAGGAATTTTTTGTATAAGTGTTTGGCAGATGGTTGGATAGATCCGTGTTTTGCACATATGAGTTGGTATATATAGGCAAAGGAGTACTTGATGAGTAAGTTACCTGTATGTGAATGAATGGTTGCCAGAGACCCACGCGCCTGGTCAGAACTAGTTGCATGCACAGCTATTCACCTCCTGAGCATTCAATGCTGCATTGAATGCTCCATTAAATGCAAGGTTGGAAGGTTCAGACAAACTACCCCAATAGTCATGGATGCAGGCTGGATATTCCATCCGTTAGAGGATTTGTGTCAGATGCATTTAAGTCTGGCGGTTCATCCCAACGTGATCTTCCTTGGAATGACGGTGGAGAGCCGAGCCGAACCAGATTTAGATCTCCATGTATAGATGTGAAGCTCATGCATGATCGGATCGGATGTGGGATCCCAGACCGAGCCGGTCCAGTAGATAGGGGTTTCCCCGAGCCACGACCGGTCGACACCCGAACTTAAAAAGGGAATCATCATTGTGCCGAGCCGATCCGGGATGACCATGGAATAGATGAACACTCAATCCCTTGGATGGTCATCGGTTCGACTCGGACCGGGCATGGAGGACTCGAGCTGAGCTGGCGGAGGAAGTGCTCAGCAGTTATGATGTGGAGGTCAAAGTCTGACCACTGAAAGTCAACCCCAAGTTTGGTTTTGACCAGCCACGTGTCGAGCAGTGATTGGCTGTTTGGATCGGTATGGGTTTTCCCACAAACAGTAAACAATAATATATATAAAAAATTATAAGCTATGATATACTATAGTATTATAAACTATATACTATATAGTACTATATATATAATATACTATATAGGCCATATAGGGATATAGAAAATATATTTTAGGGTCTAAAATATAGCTAGTTAATATTAATTTTATTATCTAAATATATATAAATGTGTGTAAAAAAGTGTAAAAAAATATAAAATGGTATAAATATATATATATGTTTATACATACACGGTCCGGTCCGGTCCGACCCGGCTTCAAGGAAAGCAACACTGGCATCGAAATCGTATAGGACCGGTCCGGTCCAATCTTTGACCAGTTTTGGTCAACACGGTTTTTTAAGCCCCGTTTTGGTTCGGTGTGTCCGATTCGCGGTTTAAATACCCACCCCTACTTTCCAAAATGAAAATTTACCATCTTCTAAACCAACAAAAGAAAAGGAAAAAAAATCAAAGTCCATTTAGGTGTCATTGACTCAAATTTTAATAGATGTTTAAAATTAAACAAAATTAAACAAAATCTAACCATCCTCAATTAGGATTTTAATGAATTTCATAGAAATCTAAGTGTCTCCGACTCGGATTTTAATAAATTCTTTAGAAATTTAGAAATTTAGGTGTCATAAAAAATTCATAAATTTTATTAAGTGGTGAATTTTGGTAAATTTGGATGAATTTTGTAACAAAAGTCATGAAAATTCCAGCATTTTTCCCTTGAATTTTGATACCAACTCATTTTGGAGCTCTATACTCTCTACCAGTTAGCTCACTATCCAAGAATCATAGCCTATAAGTCTCAACAACCACAACAAGACAAGCTTAGTTGTGCTTCCATGGCCGAAACACCGCCTCTACCCTTTCCTTGGGTGACGGTTGCTGGAGGTCCGCATGTGACACGTACAATTGAGCTCGTGAAGGCCCCATGCCTAGTGGCCACCGCTCATTGCTGATAATTCGATGAATGCACCACCACCAAATATCTCTGTCACTGCAAAGCTTCATTAATAGCATTACAACTTCTCCCTCGTAACGGTGATGCCAAAAAAGAAACTGGAATGCCTTCATTGCAACTCCAAGATCTCATTGGAATCAAGATCTCATCATCCCACACCGGAAGACTCCAACCCCAAGCAACGATGGATTTTTGTCTGCCAAGTCAATAAGCTTAGATATTTAAAAGGGATTTGACGAAATTAGTCTTGAGAAAGTAATCATGTCATTTGCGTGTCATACACTCATACATGATCATTGTTTAATGAAAAATATAAATGATTTAATAGAAGGGGTAAATTGACTTTAAAACTTATGAACGGATATATTGACATAACTCAAAGTTCACGTCCTTAATTGACACAGAGGCCAAAGTTTAAAGTCTACTTAAAAAAATTTCTCAAACTAATTTGATTACTAAATTGCTCTTATATAATTGGTTTAGAAAAAATAAGCCCTTATACTAATCACAACTTTTCAAAAGGAAAAAATAAGTTTACTAATAATAAAGAGTAATTCATTGTTTCGCATTAATATATATATATATATTGGGCTACCCATCAACTGAAATTTAGTATTTTTTTTTTGGTTAGATATCTAACTTAAATGTGACTATACTAATATTTGGGAAAAAAAAAAATCTAATTAGTGTTACTAGATGTCTTGTATATCAAACCATTTTTTGTTTTATATGTGAATGACTTTTTAAGATTATTAATTTTTTTAAAGTCAGGATAGTTTTGGCATGATAAAAAGTTCATTCTCATTCCCTTTCTCCCACTCCAAACTTTCTAAGAAATCTCATTCCCCCAATATCAAGAATTCCATTATTGATTTTGTGTGGATTTTAATCACAATTCATTCTTCATGTGTTAGTAAACGAGATCTAGCATGAATGAGAATCATTGATTCCTCCCATTCCCATTTCTCATGTGTTAGCAAACATGCCCTTAGAGACGTCATGGCAAACTTACTTTATTAATTTTTTTTTAATAAATACTTCCTTTTGTAAATGACTATTTTGGTTTAGTAGATGACACTATGGGTGGAATCAGTTTGGTAGCCGAATTGATGCAGCTCAACCGACTACCATACTGACACCGACGATAAGGCTAGACTCCTAACCACCACCTACAAGTTCGGTTATCGACAACTTCTTGCTGATGGTGGTTGGTCATCTTATCTCTCTTTTCTATTCTTCTTCGGCAACACTGTCAAGTGCCAACTCTGTTATCTTCTTCTTCTTTGGCTCCCTTGCTTGCAACACTGGCGACGTTGCAGCTGTGCAATTTCGAGGAGGCAACACAACACTGGCGACGTTGCAGGCTTGTAGCTGGGTGTTGTTGGGTCGACGGTGAGACACTGAGGCGTGGGCAAGCACACAGGAAGAAGAAAAGCAAGTCGCAGTATTGGTTTCCTGACTGTTTGGGATTTCTAAACTGCCACCGCAACCGACAAGGGTCGATTCGATAGAGAACTGCCGCCCATTTGTTTTATGTTCTGCCACCTTAGGTTTTTTCTATTTGTTTTCGGTCGGAAGGTCTTAGAGATTCAGTTTGTTGGAGACTTTTCCCGGCCCTAGATGACACCACTCAATTTTTTCCTTGTGAAAGAGGAGGCTCTTACTTAAAAGTTAAAACTCATAAATGATAGTTGTTGATTAAAAATAAATAAAAAATTTCGCACTCATTTAAATTAGAAAAATTATCCGTTAAAAAAAAAGGGGTTTTTTTTTTTTTTTTTAAATTTACTCTTCATCCGGCCCAACATGCTACAGTAAACTACTGTAGCGGCCCACTTTTTAAAAAATTGTTACTGTAGCACGCTACAGTATTTTTAAAGTGCAATTTTTTTCTTTATTTCAATGCCATTTAGTACATAAATTACTCCCAAAAAAAAAATCATAATTTAGGTATTTTTTATCTCATAAACATGTTAAATAATAACCAACATAGAACATAAAAAATCAAGATGAGATATCCATAATCTTTTACATTTTATTAGTAAATATAATTGTTACTATCCAAAAGTAACAATGTAACGACCCAACCCAAATTTACACTAGAAATTTAAATTTTTATTTAACTATGTTTTTAAGAGATTTTTTTTTAAGGATGTTGAATTTTATTTTAAAGATTTTGAGATTTATTTAGAAAATAAAAAGGGTTTTGATTTAAATTTTTATTTATTTTAATTTTAATTTGGGCTTGACCCAAAGTTGACTTTAAAAATAAATGAGCCTTCGATTTTGACTTTGGATCCGTTGGATAGGTTTCGAGCCCACAATTTCATAGACACGTAGCACGCGTCGATCCGAGTTACGGTTTGAGAGATATGAGCGTTTGAAGCCAGGGGAAATTTTGTAAATTGACAAATTGGGTTTTAAAAATTTCAAAATCAGATTTTTTAAGGGATCTCTCTCTCTCTCTAGAACATTCTCTCTCCCCCTTTATATTCTTTCTCCCCGCACCCACACCCTCCTGCACCTTCCTCTGCGCCCACAACCCAGCAGCCACCAACCACCCCTGCCGGCCTTTGCTTACGACCAGCACCCCCCAGGCGCCGACCACCTCTCCCGGCCACTCCTCCAGCCCGCAACCCACCCCTGCACGCACCTACCTCAGCCACCCAGCCACGTCCGGTCACTTTTTCGGTGACCCAAGGCTCCGACGAGCCTCCCCCGACGCCGACCAGCTCAGTTCGACCCTCCTCCAGTCAACTCAGCTCCCACACGCGCGAAATCAGGGCCAGAGGAAGCCCAACCCGCCGCCTCTCCCTCGTCGGATTCCGGCCAAATCTCAGCCCCTTTCATCCCTATTTTTGGCGAGACGACCGCGGCCCGAAAAGATTCGGCGGAGGATCGGAGCTAGGATTTTCACTGTGAGTGGACTTAGTTTCTTAAACGTTTTTATAAATTCATGGATTTGTTTATGTTTAATATCTTGAGTAATCGATTACTGAGTAGTGAGTTGGATTTTGTTTTCTTTAAAATGATTTTCATGAATTTCGAGATTTAAGTCATGATTTTTTTATGAGTTTAACCAAATATGATGACCTGTGAATTTGACCTTGATTTTAATGGAATTATGGGTTTTAAATGGTTATTTGCCTATTTAATTATTTGAAAATCAAACATGAGATTTTACTTTGCTTTGAAAATTTGTAAATGAGATTTCCATGTTGAGTATTAACTTAGTTAATTTGGGAATTTTCGTTGTGGAGGATAATTTATTTTAAATTTAGAATTTATGCAATAAGTTCATGGATTTAAAGTTTCTTGGAAAGTACAATAATTTATTCTTAATGGAAAAAAGATTTATTGGAGTTTTGGAAAAATTGGTTTTTCAAACCACCATTGCAGTACCCTCCAGGTTATCAGATAAATAAGTCTTTGGGACCTATCACGGCACACATATAGGCTGCACGCGTGTGTATGGCCAGGATATTGTCTGCACGTGCTAATTTTATTTGCACGTGTGTATGGCCAAGATATTGCCTGGACGTATTGGATTTTACTCCACACGTGTGTATGGCCATGATATTGCCTGCCTGTGCGATGCAGGAATTCCGCACAGGTGTATGGCTAGGTTATTCAGGGTATATAGCATGGTGGAAAATGAAATTGTTATTTTCAAGAGTTTAAGTATGGATTTTAAGTGAGAAATACCTTTCGAGTTTTATAATGACTTCGATTTTTATTATTTTTATGACTTTGTTATTTCAGATGGTTGGCTATTGAGAAATGAGTTTGATTTATCTTTTCCTTGAGCTCCCAATGGTTTTATAATACTCTTAAGCTTGAAAATGGTTTTAAAACTGGAGAATTTCAAAAAGCGATGTGAGGTCTTAGAGTTAAATGTGGTTATGAAGGGTTTTTTTTTTTTTTTTTGAAAAGATATTTAACGTTTGGTTTCATTTTTATTAAACTGTTCACTCACTGAGTTATCTCACAGTTTTTCTTGTTTTGTCTTAAATTGTCCTCCAAGTAGTAGCTTTGGTGGAGGTCGAGCCAATAACGTCGAGGCATTTATGTCTATCCTCATACTCGGACCCTGTAGGCGCCATTTAAATTTTTGTAGAAATCTCTTGTAATAGATTAATAGCTCTGGTAACCATTAACAAATTTTAAGTTGGTTTCCTTTGAATTTGTGGGGTCCGAGACCCCTTTTTGGTTGTGGTAGAGGTGGTTGAAGTTTTTAGAAGTGTTTTTAATAGGTATAAAATTTCTGGGTTAGTCCATTTTCAGAAGTGGTTCTGCCGAATTTTCGGTAAGATTTTCCTTGATTATGAATTCCCGCAGGACCTCTCCGGGTTTCAGAGTGGAATCTGGGGGCGTTCTTGTCAAACAATCACCTATTGCTACTATCGAAAAGTAACAATCACCTATTGCTATTGCCCGACAGTAACAATCACATATTGCTACTGTCCGACAGTAACAATCTCCTATTGCTACTGTCCGACAGTAACAATCTCCTATTGCTACTGCCCGACATTAACAATCACCTATTGTTATTGTTTGATAGTAACAATAATAATAAATTAAATAATATAATTTAAACATAATACAATCTTTGTGAAAGTATAAACAACCAAATGAATTATAAACTTATGACACAATTACAACAAACTAAAACATAAATAAACTCAAATCAATTACTACTTGGCAGTAACAATTATAGCCTCATTTACATATTGTTACTGATAAATATAATTGTTACTGTCGAATAATAACAATTTATAACATTAATATTATTGTTACTATTGAATAGTAACAATTACAAATCAATAAAAATAGTTGTAAATGTAGCAGTAACATGTTAAATACTAATAAAAATCAAAATAAATAAACATAAAAATTACAAAAATAAGTTGTCACTAACAACCAGTAACAACTAAAAAAATTCTCTCCACAACCAAATAAACATTTACTCAAAGATTTCAACTACTTTATCCATTTGTCTTACTTGAGCATAACCAGTAATCATAGTATTCCAAGAAACAATATCCTTGTTAATCATTTTTTCTGAAAAAAGTTAGAGCTTCAACCATTCTCACCCTTCTGCAAACACAAACATCAACCAAAAGAATAAAACCCAATTGAGCAATTTTCCAAAGAAACAAACAAGAACAACAATCTGAAAACTCACAATCTAAAAATGCAAATCAAAACCAACCCATTATGCTATGCCATAACAATTGTATTTCACTGTTCTTACTACTGTGTTTTTTTTCCCCTCAATTTTTCCTGATAATATGTTAAGTATCAGGTTTCACTGATATCATGGGCTTCCTGCACACCATAGAAGCTTGATGGCATTCAAAGTGTCTAAAGTTTCATGTACACATGGTCTTATCATTAGAGGTGTAATTCATTTCAGTGACAACTACAAGTTTTATTTTTGAAAAAGAAAAAGGTAAAGCTACTGAGCTAGGGTGGAAACCTAGAAAGAAGAATCTTGAATCTAAAGATTAGAAGCCAGAAATCAATCAACCTTTAATCTGTCAATTAACAAATTAATTTAAATGTTTAGCATTCTCGTTTTCCTCTACAACACAACAGTACCTTACAATTCAAAAATTAGGCTAAGGCAAACCCAAAAATTTCACAAAAAGTTTGTAATGAAATTTCAATAGCTCCAACCCCCATTTCTTGACTATCTCTTCTTTGCCTACACAATCATTACTGTATTCTTCCACAAGAAGATGAAATATATTGAAAGAACAAAGACATCCACTGAGTGTTGAAATAAACACAGCTAAATCAAAAACCAAAAAATAAACTAAATATTGAGACTGAGATTCACAAGCAAAAGATATAAACAACAAATGAGTCCTACCTTAGCTTCATGTGCATATAAAGTGGAGCAGATGGTGGGTCGTACACCGGAAGTGACAGAACAACGCCAGAAAGTCCCACTCTTAGGGGAGGCGTGTGGTGCGCGTTCGTCAGAGTCTGGTGGTGGCGCCACTCGAAACCTTGGGGAACAGTAGATCGAAGTCCCCTAAGCCAAGTGGTGGTTGCGATGATCTGGTTGCTAGAGGTTTTGGGTTTCTGATCTTTGTCTGCTGAGCGAGCCACCGAGCGCGCTCGAGAGAAAGGCAGAGAGAGTGAGCCTAACAGGTTCGTACAGTTCCTCTAGATCTCAGAGATCCATTTCGCTTCGCCATGGCTCAGCCTCTCGTAAAAAAGGACGACGATCATTACGACGAAGGTGAATGTGTGTCCCCGTCACTTACAGAGAAACAGAAAAGGAGGGAGACAGAGAGAGAGAGAGAGAGAAACAGAGAAGAAGGGAGAACGAAGATAGAGAAACAGAGAAGGAGGGAGAGAGAGAGAGAGAGAGACGGCGAAGCCTACTCCGCCGAAAACGATTTGATTCCCAAGTCCTACATCAGGACCATCTTCGCCATCGCGAAAAAGCTCTGCGAGCAAATCTTCCAGGGTATCAACACAGCCATTTAACAACGAGCTCTGAGCCAATGGGGTGAGACAGAGTGAGGTCAGAAAGAAAGACAGAGAAGAGAAGAATGTTAGAATGTAGATAGGGTTAGGTGTTATTGGACCTCCTTCAAAAAAAAAAAAAAAGTACAGGATCTTAAAAGTATAAAGAGTCCAAATTTGAGTTTTATAATCATTTATTAAAAAAAAAAAAAAAGGAAGAGAAAATTATAATTTAACCAAAAATAATAAATAACGTTTTTATCAAATAAATAAAGAGTCTCCTGCCCCTCTCCACAAACATTCACTTTTTTTTTTACGCCTTGTTAACGAAGAGAGAAGCACATTCACTTTTCTTTCTATCGCAAAATCGCAGAGAGTTGGGCATCCTGACCAGCACCACTCCATGGCTTACGAAGACAATCCGTACGTTCCTCACTCACAAATTCAAGGTTTAGGGTTAGGGTTTTCTTCGATTCCATGTTTCTGATCAATCATTGTTAATCGATTTCAGGTACCGCGACGAAGATGGAGAGGCATTGATGAACTACGACGACTTCGAAACGGTTCGCGACCCATCTCCCGAGCCCCACCAAGAAGACGCCCTAGACGACACTGAAGATTGGCGCGATCGGGAACGGTCCCAGACCCCCGTCTACGACGCCGGCCCCTCGTCGTTGAAAACAGGCAAGCCGAGGAAGCGACTGATCAAGAAGAGTAACGTGGGAAAAGTGCCTGTGAGCTCTGATTTGGTGGACGATGATGGCGAGGATGGCGATGAGAGGCAGCGGAAGAGGAAGGAGAAGAGGCATAAGGTCTCGGGGGAGAAGAAGGGGTCGAAATTTCCCAGGAGATCGTTTTCGGACAAGGCGGCGGCGGCAACCGATGGGGAGGTCAAGGAGATGTGGGATACAATCGCCGGCGGCGATTCTGAGGTTATTATTGATTTTGTTTTCATTTGAGCAATTGGGTTTCAGTTTTTATGGCTGAATAGGATGATTGAAAGGTTACATTTATCCTGGGGTTATGTGATTTTGTGCATTGAGTTGGATTGGGTTGTATCCGCTTTGGTTTAACAATGATGATTGTGTTTTTTTTTTTTTTTAAAATAGCTGTTTCATTGGGTTTTTCCTACTTCAATTTATGTAGATGGAACAGGTTGATTTCTGATATTTAAGAACAAATTTTTTCTGAATGTATCTATTTTATCCAGTTGTGTCTAAGGATACTGGTTTCTAGTATAAAAGAAAAAGTATTTGTTATTGCTATGTCATTTTGCACTAAAAGAGTTTATATTTTAATTGTGCTAACTGTAGTTGTGGTTGGTAATAATCTTATTATTTGATGATGTTCAGAATTTATAGGAGTTAGAGAGATAGCCTATTGGTTTATGTTTTCCACAACTATAAGGAACTTTTTTACTGACCTTTATAAGGTTATAAATCATGGAGATTGGAAAGTTGATTTTTTTTTTTTTCTCTTAACGCTTCACTTCAGCTTACGATTGGAACTTACTAATTGTTTTATCCTCTTCAATGGAATAGGATGATCAAGAGGGTGTCAGGAATTTTGATGATGACAACTTTATAGATGACAGTGGTGTGCATCCTGCTGATCGGTATGGAAGTGACAACGAACGACGTTCTCCTAGTCATCACCCCGAGGTTATTTTTTCATCCTTTTGTGCTTCCATGTACATGCTTATGACATAATGCCACAACATGGAATATAAAGTCATGAGATGGATTATAACGTTGGTGATTGACAGTGTTTTCTGTCTTCAACTTGTATTTGATACTACATGTTGTAACTGATGATGTTCGAAGACTATTGATTGCTTACTACTTGGTCCAGATGGTCTCTTTGTAGCCTGATTTCTTTTCCTATATGTTTATTGTTTTGAACTTTCTAGGCCGAAGAGGGTGAGGAAGATGATGAAATCAATGACCTTTTTAAGATGGGTAAGAGAAGGAAGAAGAACGAAAAAAGTCCTGCGGAAATAGCATTGCTGGTTGAGAATGTCATGGCTGAGCTCGAGGTTACAGCTGAAGAGGATGCGGAATTTAATAGACAGGGAAAACCTGCCATTAATAAACTCAAGAAGTTGCCTCTTCTTACAGAGGTCCTCTCAAAGTAAGCTGTTTGCATGTGATTTCTCTCTCTTTCTCTGTCTCTCTCTCCCCCCCTCATTTCGTTGAATGTACTTACAACACGTCTATTTATCACTGCTAGAATATTTTATTAATTTTATTGGTACTATTCTTGTTATAGGAAGCAGCTTCAACAAGAGTTCTTAGATCATGGAGTACTAACTCTACTGAAGAATTGGCTTGAACCTCTTCCAGATGGAAGTTTACCAAATATAAATATACGTGCAGCAATTTTGAAGATTTTGACTGATGTATACACCTTCCTCCATTTTAATGTGACATGTAGTAATGGTTGTCAGTAATTTTATGTAGGATCTGAAATGTTGCTTCTGTTGTGTAGTTCCCTATTGATCTAGAGCAGTATGATAGAAGAGAACAACTGAAGAAGAGTGGCCTTGGAAAGGTTAGGAATTGATAAGACATCAAATCACACCCCAATATTTATGGTTTAGTAAACTTGGACTGATTTACTTTGTTCTCGGGCAGGTCATTATGTTTTTGTCAAAATCTGATGAAGAAACAACTTCCAACAGAAAACTTGCAAAGGAATTGGTTGACAAATGGGTAATGATCCTTTCTCTAGTACTTCATGCATTTATGGAGTTTCTCCTTCTGTGGCACTAATAAGGGGTTGTGGTGCGTATACCTATTCTACTTGTCCAAGGATCATATCTAGGAGACCCATTGCCTGTTTAACTGTAGATAAATTCTGGATTGAGATACTAGTTATTGTTTATTCTAGTTAATGCTCACTGAATAGGGTTCTTTCTCCTATGCAATGATGTTGACATATATTCATTAACATGACTGCAGAGTCGACCAATATTTAATAAAAGTACAAGGTTTGAGGATATGAGAAACATTGATGATGAGAGGGTTCCCTTTAGAAGGCCATCAATGAAAAAGTGAGATTTTTTTTTTCCTTGCATAAATAACATCTTATTGCTACTCTGTGTATATGCAAATTCATTTTGAACTTGATTTAAACTTTCTCTAGTCTTGTGTGTTAATTGGGTTTGTTAAATTTATTTTTTGTATTTTATTCCACAGGCCAGTGAACAATGGTACAGGAATGGAATCTAGAGATGGTGATCTTGACTTGGATGAATTCTCAAGGTAAGATTTGAGGACGGATTAAAATGCTTGATCCTATTTTGGAGAGTCCACCTTCAATTGCTGCTGCTAATTTGCTCTGCTGCTTCTCTGGAAGCGATTTCTTTCAAATTTTAATTTGACTTCGATACAGGGAAAGAAAATCCAGCCAATCGTCTTCTCGGCAACATGCTTCAAGGCCAGAAGCGACACCAATGGATTTTGTTGTGCGCCCACAATCTAAGATTGATCCTGATGAAATTAGAGCCCGTGCTAAACAATCGATACAGGATCAGCGCCGTATGAAGGTTGGTTTCTTTTTTTTAATGATGAATATATGAACAAAATGAATAAAGATGTGTGAATCTTTTGTCAAAATTTTGCCTTTGCAATGTGAATACAAATAGCGCTTCATATGTGGTTTTGTTTTATTCTTTTTTGGTTCTCTTAAAATATAAGAGGCAAGGTTTCCTCTTGTTTGCCAATTTCTTGAGCTGCCTTTAGATCTCAGCTTCTGTCTTTTATCAACTTCATACTTACTAGTTTCTTTTCATTGACAAAAGTGACAAAGAGATTACATTTTTTTTTTTGGCGGCTTATAAAGAGATTACCTAAATCCAAAGACCAAATGACTTTTTTTTTTCCCCTTTAGTTTGGCCCATATTTCACTTTTGTCTATGTAGTTTTAATTTAAAGAATAATACCCTTATAGTTTTATAACGTTTGTGATTGAAGGATATAATTGATTTTCCGTCAAATTGGTAGACAGAAAGGTCTTTGTGGGTCATGCATGTGAGCGAACGTTTACTCTTTTGTGTTCCCTTTCACATACGAGTGTGGCTTCATTAATCATTATTCTATTGATTTCTTGTTTGTCCTGAGTTGTCTTTTTGAAATCTCCATTCAAGCAAGTTTTTTTTTTTTTTTTTTAATGGCAGATGAATAGGAAGTTGCAGCAGTTGAAGGCACCAAAGAAGAGGCAGCTTCAGGCCACAAAACTAAGTGTCGAGGGTCGTGGTATGGTCAAATACTTGTGATCTTACCATGCCCTCAAATAAAATGTTTAACTGCACTGCTATCTCATGGTGCATTCAATACAAAATGAGGGCCGAGGAGGAATTACAAATGTGGCCTTCTTAGTTTGATATGTCAATAAATATTCAAGTTTTCATTTCTCCCTTTTGGAGATGCATAATTGTTGATTAATCTTTTGAATGTCAAATTACTATTTTATGTATCTCCTTTGAGTTTTTCATATATATATATATATATATATATTATATTTTGTGGATGTACCATCATCTATATTATAAAGAGATGGCTTTTTGTCAATTCTGTTATGTGCTGTAAGCCTGTAACAGTGCGATGGATGAAGACTTGAAGTTTAAGCTAGGGAATTTCAAAATGATGAAATTTTAGATGGAATTTAAAATTCTAATTAAAACTTGTAGAGTTTGGTATTTGGCTCGCTTATCTAGTTTTGAGGTGGCAATTTTTCCTACAGTTTCATCCCCGTGGGTTCTTGCCTCGAATGAGGAGGGTATGCTAATCATGGAGATAGCACTCATTACCTCATACTTAACCTGTTTTTCCGTTTATTTTTAAAATAAAGTAAAGATAATATACATATATATTTTTATGCTAGGTTTTTCACTTTCTAGATTTAATTTTAGTGTCTAATTTTAAACCCCCTAATTACCGAAAAAATTTGTCTAAGTCCCCACCCATTTAAAAACTCTTTCAAAATTCTCTATAATTTATAATCCTAAATTACTTTTCTGACGCACATTGACGCGCGAATTTTTGTGAAACTGTTTTTTTTTTTTTTCTTGAAATTGAAATTTTTGTTAAAACTCAATATTTCACTAAAACTAAAATCAAACACTGAAATTGAATTTCAAAAATTCAGTTACACTGAAACTGAATTTCAAGAATTCAATTACACTGAAACTGACTTTCAGAAATTCAATTACACTAAATTGAAAAATTAAGTTATGAATTTACTTACTGAAACTGAATTAAGTGATGAAACAATTACACCTTGACTAAAATGCAATTACACCTTAATTAAAAAACAATTACACATTTACTAAAACAATTACACTTCACTAAAACAGTTACACCTTTACTGAATTTCGTTTCACTAAAAAGAACACAGCAACCTTATAAAAAAAAAAAAAACAACAACAATACAATAAGCCATTGAGATGAGAGGAGTAGCCAACAATACAACATTGTCCGATCACCTCACGCGCGATGAGTACACGACAGTCGCCACTGCCTCGATCTGTTTCTACTTGCAAATTTGATTCATCATATTTCAGAACCATAATTTCATTCAAAATTCACTTAAAACTCATGTTTCACGAGCTGAAACTGTTTAATCAATAAATGTTGGCTTAAAGTTCCCTATCCAACTACTGTATTTTCACGAACTAAAACTGAATTTTTACACTGTTTCACTCACTCATGCACACATAAGATACATATTTACAAACACAAATGCACACCTGCACACATACACACACAACCACACATGCCCATAAATTGGTAGGCTTAAATTGCACATGAATACACATACAGGTAGGCTTAAACTGCACATAAATAAATATATAAATAAGAAAATCAATCTCACGCAGTCACGCTCACACAGCCACAGCTTAAACTAAAACACATAACACAAAACGCAGAACATAGAACTCAAACATTTTTTGAGCAACACACATTTACAACAATACACAGTTACAACAACACACAATGAGGTTTGATTTGGGGTTTTTTGATTCATCAACAATTGGTCCAATCCAAACACATAGAATTGAAGAGTACAATGAGAAGAAGAATATTAGTACCTTACTCGACGGAAATGGATGCCGGAAAACAGAGATCGCCGGCGAGGATGTCGCCGGCTTCTCTCCTTCGAAACGGCGGACTTAGGGGTCATCCAAATATTCTGAGGGCACTAGTGGACTTGGGACGACGAGAAAAAGCCATCCATGATGGTCCTACACCTCTTCGTCGCCGAAACTGGCGGATCTCCGGCGAGGGAGCTCGGGTCTGCCTAGACCCGATCCGGCGTGGATGCTAGCTTTCATGGCGAGTGGAATACAGGGGGAGGAAGAGGGAGGAGAGACGAGAAGATCGGGACCGGTATCGTCGGCAACCGTCGCCGGACGACAGAGCACGCACCGGCGAGCCACGCGG